>CAUYPK010065096.1:0-53361 GCA_963574355.1 Loris lydekkerianus
TGAAGGCTATAACCCAACTATAGCACAAGACTATGGGGAAAGGACCAAGGAAGGGGAAGGGAGGGGGGAGGTTTGGGTGGAGGGAGGGTGATGGGTTGGGCCACATCTATGGTGCATATTTTTATCTATAATAAAAAATAAATAAATAAATAAATAAGAAAAAAAAAATTAAAAAAAAAAAAAAGCTGTGGCACACTTATAACTCATCAGAAGTGGCTTAGATAAAAAGCTCACAGGCTTGGATTAAAACTAAATCAGTTTACTGTGCATCTA
Organism: Loris lydekkerianus; assembly: GCA_963574355.1. Classification (NCBI taxonomy): domain Eukaryota; kingdom Metazoa; phylum Chordata; class Mammalia; order Primates; family Lorisidae; genus Loris; species Loris lydekkerianus. The sequence goes on from CAUYPK010065096.1 coordinate 274, forward strand.
TGCATAACCTTCAGAGCAAAAAATTGAGTCATTTGGGGTCATATTAAAAAATAAACAAAAGAAAAATTAAGCAAACCCAGTGGATTTTTCATTTTTCTTTTCTTTTTCTTTTCTTTTTCTTTTTTTTTTTTTTTTTTTGAAATAGCTAAAATATAGCTGACAGGAGGTACACCATAATGGTTAGAAGGCTTGACTCCAGAGCCCACATGAATGCATATCCCAGTTACTAACTTTGAGACCTTGTGTCAAGGAGAGACTTCAATGAGATAGTGCATGCACACTACCTAGCCTAGTATAAAAAGCCAATAAAACTCTGCTCTTCTTGCATGTGTCTTTCTGAGACAGCCATTGTATGGGACTTTCACTCTATACTGAGATAAGCACAGGTGGAGGGGGACAGTAAGCGGAGCAGCATAGCAGTCTGTGAGAAACGTAAGCACAGGTTTAGTTACCCTTTGCATTTTGACTGTGTTTTCCTATTCCCTGCTTTTCAGTTCTAGCCTTAGACGTGTATGATCAGTCTTAGTTTATAAAGACTGTATATCATATTTGCATTCAAACTAACCCCAGATGTCTAGTTCCAAAACCAGAACCAAAAGTTCTCAAGGTCTGCATTAAAAGGCTGTGTCAACAGTACACTCTCCTCTCCTGACTCCAAGTACTTCACGACTTCCCACTTGTTTGAACTGATGCATGTCTGGGCTCCCAAGGCCAACCACCTGCCCCCATTTGCCTGATAGGAGTGGAGCTCCGCAGTTCTGCAGCTCCTCCGCAACATCCTATGCACACCCTTTGGCAGCCCGAGGGCCTCACCTGGGGGCTGAGTTGGAACAGCCTGGGAACCAATTTCTGCCTCCTGTGTGAAAAGTGGACAAACAGGTTCCCAGCACCTCCTGCTTCCTCCAGCTAAGAGGTGTTCTACTCTGTTGTTTGAGCATCAGATCTAGTTCTTTGGAACTGCGTGGCAGTTTTCCCCGTCCCTCTTGCATGTGGTTTCAGTAACAGCCATATCAGTGCACCTTTGGTGAACCTCTGTGTGTTTCTCTGGACAGTGTCTTAATCCAGCGGGCAGGAGACTGTGCACACCATGGGACAGGCATGGTCTCCTCACACTTTGTGAGCCTGCTCATCACAAAGTTATCAGAAAAGACATTTAGTCAGTAGGAAATATATGGTGGTAGATTGGACACAAGTTGGAAAGCTTCGGGATGTAGGAAGTGCCACATTTGGTTACTTTTTAAATTTTTTTATTAGATCTTTATATCAAATTAAATTCTACTCTCCCCCTTACTTCTTTTTTTTTTTTATTAGACCTTTATATCAAATTAAATTCTACCCCCACCTCCATCCAGACTGGGAGGATTCAAAGGCAAATACTGTGGAGGCTCCCTTCTCCTCCGTTCTTCTTCCCCATGGAGTCTTATATCTTCAGAGAAATCTCCCTGGACTTCGATCCATTCCAGGTACTTCGGAAATAGAAATTAATTCAGTTTTCTTGTGTCCTTTTGAAGCATCCAAGTCCAGCGACCTTGGTGCTTACGAGTCGATCATTGTTGTTGAGGATGGTGAAGTCCGAGGGCTTGGGCTGAGCACCCCAAGGTGCCTTCATATATTCCACACCCTATGGCAATGTTTGATGATGAACATGGCTGATTTTACAGAGCTTTAGGAGGTTCTCTCATCCCTTAGGGACCAGAACTGAATCATGGGCTAATAGTCTCAATGTACCAAAAGTCACACAAATCAATAAGAAAGAGTCCCTCATCAGACACATAAACAAAATAAGGCAATTCACATGACTTCATAATATATGGCAAAAAAGTATCTGACCTCACCAACAATTAAAGAAATGCAAACAAAAGCAAGATTTTTCAAATACCTTTCAATTTGATAAAGTTTTAAAGAAATTGATAAAACTCAGCCTGAGCAAAGCATGGGCCCCCAAAGAGCCCTGTGTCTTTTCTGGGGGTCTCCCCCATTCTGCTGCTCTGATTGTGTCTCAATTTTCTCTCTCCTGGTTTAACACTTTGATATGAACTCACGTTCCAGAAAACAAAAGTCAAAGGAGACAGGCTCTCAGGTGGCAACTTCTACTTCCCGCTACACAACATACCTCCCTTAAGGGAAAGAAGCTGCCCATTTTCTTAGAACAGGTGATAACACACAAAATAGCTCAATGAATTACTCCGCTGCAATAGATAAGAAAGTTAGGCTGTTTCCAGCAAGCTTTGTGTGTGTGTGTGTGTTTTAATTTTTTGGCTACTATAAAAAATGGGGGTAATGAACATTCCCGCGCATACATTCATTTACATATTTATGATGAACTCCTGGGAGTAAATTCCTAGAAGTGAGAGTGTTAGGTCAGAAGTTATGCACAAACAGCATTTTAGTAAAAACTGTTACTCTAGACTTTCCGAAAAAGTATAGTAATTTACATTCCTGCTAACAAGGCATGATTGCTTATTTTCCTCATCTTTATCAGAGTTTATTAATTTTTAAAACTTTACCAAATTTTTAGGCCAAATTCTTTTCTCCGTACGTGATTTAGTCATATTACTTGCCTTATATTTTGTTTGTGTATCTGATGGGCTATTCCTTTTGTTTATTGATATGATCTTTGGTGTATTAAGGCTATTAGCCTAATTCAGTGTTGGTCCCTGAGGGATAAGAGAACCTTCCTGAAATTCCAAAAACTTAGCTATCTTCATCCTCAACTAAAATGGGTAGTCACTTGAACAAACCAGTCCTACCTGCATTTGCTGAAGAACGTCAGCTTTGGATCCTGGCCCTGACAAGCCCAAAGAAAACTCCAGTCATCCAGGAGACTGGGCCACACCTGGCTTCCTCACCACCTACTGGACTCACCTCCAGAGGGGAAAAGGTTCTGATCTATGCATGATACGAAAACCCTCCACACCCATTTCATGAATCTAGAATAGTAGTTCTCAACCTTCCTAATGCAGCAATGTATTTTCATTGTTAAAAAGGGGTCGTGACCCACAGGTTGAGAAACGCTGGTCTAGAGCTTAGGATGGGGGTGCTGGTGATAAAGAACACACGTGTCTATGTGACAACAATCTCTCCTGTTCAAATCGTTACTTAAGGCAGCATTCTACCTCTTTTCATAATGCAGGACTGCACCCCAACAGTCTGTTGAAGATCACGAACCTCTTTCCAGGTGTGGCTTTAAATGCATAACATAAAGTACAAAAGATTATAGAAGAAACCAGTTATGTTAAAATACTTGTCAAAATATATTCTAAAAATGAATTTGTGACTGTGTTATAATATTTATACATATGTAATATAGATTTTTTTATTAGCACATAAAATAATAATAGCAATGAGTCTAATGGCTACCAAACATTTGGAATTAATGCTGAGGCTAAAGGATATCAGCAGCAATCATAAAATAATGGAAAAAATCTGATTTCAACTAATGGTGAAGTCTCAGGTAACACTAATACTGATGTAGTTTGTTGCCTACATTGCTAATTGAAAGCAATGCTAAGTTTCAGTTGGAAGTGTTGAAGGGTGGAGGAAATGAGATAGAATTTTTTGCCATCCAAGTTTATGGGCGTCCTGAATTCTGGAGGTAGGTTAAGAGCGTTTTTTTAAGAGGCAGGACCACTATTGTTAATTTAGAGAAGAATTATGCTTTAGCGCTTCCCTTAGGAGTCCCTAGAAATCATGCATATCATGTTTTTTGCTGTATTGATGTTTCATATTTTCAAGAGTTCAATTTTAACTTTGGACTTTCTGATTATTCCACGTGCTGCTGATTTATTGGTGGATGGGTGCTTTCCCTCCAAAGAAGCAAGGGTAAAGATACGACAGAGATGATGAGCTTCTCTCCAATGGAGATGACTCTTCTCTGGGGCCCACAAGAGTGTGCTTGGTACAAGGCAATCTTTCTGGAGAGCCTCCAGTAATGTTGAGCAGATGGGGACGGCCAAGCAAATCTGGAGAAGGGTATAAACTGGGCCTAATGCTTAATAAAGGCTCTTCTCAGCCAAGGATTATAGAGCTATTCATCCATGCTTTCTTCTAGAATTTTATAGGATAAAATGTGTTCAAATTCTTCTTTCGTCTGGAGTTTATTTTGATGTAAGGAAAGAATGAATAATCTCAATTTCTTTCCCACCTGGATAGTCAGTTGTCACCATATCAGCTTTTCTCCACTGATTTAAAATATCACTTCTATGATGGCTGAATTTCTGCACACATTTGAGTCTCTTTCTGGACTTCCTATTTATTCCATTAACCTATATGTTCCACAAAGTCTAATTAATTGGCTTTATAATTCATTTAATATCTTATTCTTATGGATTACTTAGCAATACAATAATTATACCTTAGATTTTTGAGACACGGAGAGGGGAAGGTAGAAACTATTTACCTTTTTAATGAGGCAATGTATTTTTGCATCTGGAATTTGCCATCTTCTCTTTGTGTAACTTTTCCCATCAGATGGAGTCACTTCTGGGTCCTTAAATTTCTCTTAGGAATCTTTCTGAGGGAATTTTTTTATGTATCTCCATTGTCACAGATACGCTATTCTCATGTTATGACTAAGCAACTATTCCCTAACTAGAATATGATCTAGTTATAAAAACCTTGTATATATGAACAAATTCAAATTTTGTTTTCTATGTTAATGAATGTATTATTGAGAGAAATTAGCTTTACATGTGATCACTGTATATTACCCAGAATAAGGGAAATCCAGCCTTTGTTTTTGACAAATGTTCCTCAGATCCCCTCCCCCACCGTTGCCTTCATCTTGCTATCTCCTATGGTTTCTAATCTCACCCTAAATGTCACTTATTCACAGAGTGAAAATGTCCTCCATTAAAAGTTCTCCTCATGTGTAATAGTTTTCAATTGCATAATTTTTTGTTTAATCATTAGTTTAATGTTGATCTCTCTTGCTAGATTCTAAGTTCCATAGTGACAATGACCACCTTTGCTCTGCTTACTTGAATATTCTCAGTGCCTAATTCAGAACCTGGCACACAGTAAGAGTTCCATAAATTCTTGTTGACTAAACAAAAGTTACTGCTATCTCTAACAAGGAGGAGGGCAGCATAAAATCAAGTTATAAATTTGGCTTGAATTCCGAATGCCTGGGTCTAAATCTGTCTGTCTCACTTATGAACTATATGACCTTGGACACATTACTGAACTTGCCAGTGCCTTAGTTTAGTTACATTTCTATAAAATGGGAGTAATAGCATGTATAGCAAAAGGTTTTATAGGGATTAATTACACAATGTGGCTACAAGAACTCAATAAATGTCAGTTATTATCACTTAATCATCCCTGGAGTGGAAATTTCTTAAAGGAAAATAAAGATAAAGCATAGAAAATGTTTAAAAGTCTTGCTTCACATCCAGTTCTTTGATTCTTTCAAATAAGAACAACAACAAAAAATAACCTCACGCAAAAAGAAAGCTTCAAGAAAGTCACATTTGGCAAGATCTCTTTAAGCATCTCACCCCAGTAGGTGGGAAGAACTAGACCTACACCCCTTCCTTTTTAAACACATGAGCTTTTTGTTTCCTTAGCCAACAAAAGTTTCTGTTGTAAAAAGGTTGCATGGTCACGAATGAATTTCTAACAAAGCCAGCAAATTTTCAGACACAGCAGTCCATTTCTAACAAAGAGTGGTGGCTAGATTGAGCAGGAGAGTCAAGGGGACAATAGCAAGCAGACACCTTGCATTTTCATGCCAACTATTGGCCAGCTATGTCAATCACCAGCCCCCAAATTCATGCTAAATGCCACATGTGATAAGGACCACCATCTTTGTTGCCATCATCATATCTTTTTTCTTCACACTTAACAATAATTGAGCCCCTGCCAGCTTAGGGCTCAGGAAGAGTTTATTTCTTGACCTATGAGATGGTTCTCAACCCCGAGGTATGCCTGATTAGCATAACTGTGCTGGTCTCAAGAGCATTTCTGTGGGAAAGAAAAATAGCCAAAAATAGCGTTAACTTTTAACCATTAAAGAAATGAGTGGTTCATGACCACCAGAATGAGCAACATATGTATCATTAACAAAATAGAATAAAACTATCTACTTTTCCATTTATCCTTCTATTATATCAAATTTTTTCAAAAATTAAAGATAAAAAACTTCCCACTGTCTGCCTGAATGACCATATACCTCTTTCTTCCAGCAAATCTTCTCAAGATACTTCCAGAAGACTGACACCATCCTGGAAGGACACCAGAGTGACTGAAATGCAGTACTCAGCAGCCTGAGTGCTCCCCGATGGCCTTTGGTGCCTCAGGGATTTCTTGTAATACACAGTTTTCACATTCTGAAGTACATGAAAGGTCGGCCTTGACGCATCTTTCTGCAGTTAGGAAGCATGGTTACCACAGGTATAGATACAAATTCAAGACCACAAAAGGAAGGAAGAAAAGATGGGCATCCAGTGGGAAAAGGAGTGAGTAAAATAAAATATACAGCAATTCCGAGTAGTAAGAATACTGGCTTTGCTTCAAACCAGAGGGGAAGCAGTTTGAATCATGGTATAGCAAGAACAGGAGTGCAAACCTCACTGCAGCTGAATTAACCCTTTCTTTCTCTTTGTGTTTGCACTGCCGCAGAATTCCAAATGGCAGTTAACAAGGCCGAGAAGACCCATGAAAGATCAAGACAAAGGCAGCAGCTTCTGCTACCGACAGCTATGCCCTGCTTCCCCATGTGAAGTAGTCCTTGACCCCTGAAAACCATCAACTCGCACAGAGTAGCCATCCTGGAGCACCTCAGAGAAGAGGCTCTTCCAGTGGCAACAACCACATTTAAACAAGGTGGCGAGCATCGCCTTTCCCACCTGTGATCTACCATTTCTAAAGAGACAGGTCTGGAGTTTCCTTGAAGGCAACAATTGCTATAAGCAGTGTAATTCCAGACATCCTCAGTTCTTTGATGAGGAAGAAAGAATAGCAGAAAGAAGTCTGCAGTCGAGCTTTCTTGTTATGTCAGAACTCTATTTGAATGACCATCTAGCACCAGGATACCAGTGGATTCCTTCACTATGAAAAAACACAACCTTGCCTTTAATTTTATTTGAGCAACTTAAAAGTCTTTTCACAAACCAATTTCAATATGTGTGGTATTGACTCTATGTAGGTGAATGTAGCATGGAAGAAGCTACTGATTCCAAAGTATTGGGGATTTACTTAAGTTTACTCTTTTAAATTGTGATGTAGAATGTGTAGCAAAAAATATGTGGTTTTGTATAGATTTATTTCCAGCTTAGTGAACAAGAAGCTTGTATCCAAAACCTTAAAAAAAGAAAGAATAAGAGAAAAAGGAGAAAGAGGAAGAAACAGCTAGAAGAGAGGCAAGGACTAAGAAGGGAATGTATTTGAGGACATAGTAGTGTGTGCGACCTTGCCGAAGGTAAGAGAAGGAAGTAATATTGTTGAGAAGAACAGGTATATTTTCCAAGCAAGCCAGTGAAGACCATGAGATTCTCCTGCCATAGAATGAGCACTGTTTGGTCATATGTGGGTAGAAGAGCTGCCACATGACAGAGCTTAGTGATGAAAGATGAGAAAGTAACCAATTCTCCTGATCCAGTCCTAGCACTTAGCAGCCCCAGTGAAGATGGAAGCATCTATGGGCACGGAGCTTTGCTTAATGCCTTGAACATCACGGACACTCACTAAATGTTAGAGAACACAAATGCTGGAATTGGTTTTAAAATATCTAGCTGTTTCTCTTCAAATTTGGGTTGAATTTCCTTTCGCAATATGAACTAGGTTCCTGCCAATTTTCAAGTTTACAGCTCCAGCTGTTAGGGAGTTATGCAAGAGCAAAAGTGATCAAAGGGCCTCAAGAGTGGAAAATGCATTTTTCCCCTTAGTTGCGTAACTAACTACCCAAATGGAATGGGCAATGCAAAATGCAATAGGAATATCACTTGGCCACTCCTCCTGCCCCTCATTGTACCTGTCCAAGGGGAAAAATAAAGTTCACCTTGGAGGGAAAGAAAAGGACATGAGACTCAAATTTAATATGCCCAAGCACTTTGCAAAAAAAAACTTGTGACTACAATAAGTTAAAGCGTGGCAGCACCTATGGCTCAAGGAGTAGGTGCTGGCCCCATATACCAAAGGTGATGGGTTCAAACCCAGCCTAGCCAAAAACCACATCAACAAAAAGAAAAAAACCTTTAATAAGTTAAAGCAAAAACCAAATTCCTTTAACTCCAGAGTACTTTTCCTCAGAAGGTGAACTTAGCACATTAAAAAATATAGTTCACCAAATAAAAAATACAATTCATGATAGCCAGCAAAAAATTTGAATGACATCATTTTCTGAATGTCTCTCTTCCTACTGGCCTTTTAGGACTTTTAGAGAAGTCCCTAAAAGTCTCTTTGCATCTCTTTGCATCCCCAGTTCCTGTCATAAAATAAGATCTAATATCAAATATATGAATGAGGATTATAGAAAACATGACATTAACCATATATGTAGACTATCTGTAAAACCCTAGACATGACACCATGACAATTTCTAGAAATAGAAATCAGTGGCTTGGGCAGCACCTGTGGCTCAAGGAGTAGGGCACTGGCCCCATATACTGAAGGTGGCAGGTTCAAACTTGGCCTCGGCCAAAAACTGTAAAAAAAAAAAAAAGAATCAGTGGCTTGATAAAGGCCAACCTGGTGTTTTCTCAATTTTCCTTTTTCCTCATAGCTCTGATGTCAAAAAGAATAATAAAATCTGGGCAAAATCAGGAGGTAGAAGACTCTGTAAACCCTTAGCAGCAACTCCAAATGCCTTTGAGGTTTCAGATGCTAATAGCCTGCCTATTTGTTCCTGAAAATAGCAGTGATCAGACTATAGTAGCCCCTGCCCAGAGCCCGAATGGCTACTGATTGTGATAATCCTGGGTCTACTGATCCCACATCCCCCTAAGAATGGCCCAATAACCACCTAGCACACAATATTCCCAGATATAGGATATGGGAATATCCTCCTCGAGTGAACTCACTCAATGGACAGTTTGATACAGATTTATAACACTTGCTACAAAAACCTAGGGAACTCCAACTTCAATGGATAGATTTCATTCCAGTGGGAGAAAGGGAAGCTAGAGAGAAATTCCAAGAAGGGCAGGCAGCAGGATGAGAAAACAGGATGGTCCTCGCTAACTTTAAAGAAGACATTTCTTGGCCATTCATCTGTCATCCTCAGAGACGTTTCTGTTCAAATCTCTTGCCCATTTATAGAGAGGGTTGTTTGCACTTTTCTTATTGTTTAATTTGAGTTCTCTGTAGATTCTCGTTATCAGGCTTTATCAGATTCATAAAATGCAAAACTCTCTTATTCCAAAGGCTCATTGTCTTTAATCATCAGAGAAATGCAAATTAAAACCACTCTAAGATATCACCTAACCCCAGCAAGATTAGCCCACATCACAAAGTCACAAAATACCAGATGCTAGAGTGGATGTGGAGAGAAGGGAACACTTCTACACTGCTGGTGGGTCTGTAAGATAGCCTTTTTGGAGAGAAGTATGGAGAATCCTCAAAGATCTAAAAGTAGACCTTCCATTTGATTTTGCAATCCCATTGCTAGGTGTCTACCCAGAAGAACAAAAATCATTTTACCACACAGACATTTGCACCAGAATGTTTATTGCAGCTCAAATCATAATTGCAAAGTTGTAGAAGCAACCTAAGTGCCCATCAACCCAGGAATGGATCAAAAAACTGTGGTATATATATACCATGGAATACTAGTCCACTGTTAAAAAAGATGGAGACTTTACATCTTTTACATTTACCTGGATGGAGTTGAAATACATTCTCCTTAGTAAAGTATCACAAAAATGGAAAAAAAAAAAAATCCAATGTACTCCATACTAATATGAAATCAATATATAAACAACTACGAGTTCCTAAGAACAGCAAAACACTACGATAGTCCAGTTCAGAGGTGGGGGGACAGATGGCAGAAGGAAGGAGAGCATGAGGTGGGATCTCACCTAATGAGCACACGGTGAGGGTATATAACACACCGCCTGTGTGAAAGGCTCTTCTACAAATGGAACTTAGCCTGGAAGTGAGAACAATGTAACCTAAAAATTTGTACCCTTGTATTAATTAGAAATTAAAAATAAATTAAAAAAAAAGAAAGAAGACAGTTCTCTTTCCCTTATGGTAAGATCCACACTCATTGCGTCCTCAGTGTTTCCACCCCCCCCCATCCTATTTGAGTCTTCTGTTTATCTGGTCTTTAGCCTCTATCAGAGAGAGTACAGGAGGATTCATGCCCTGGGAAAATGTTGAATTAGAGAACTTCTAAAACTCTTCCAGCTCTCCAACTCTGTAGTTAGTATATATTTGTAATCTTCTCATTTGTCTGTATCTACGTTTTCGCTTTCTTATATAGCGGACCCTTCCCTACTATATAAAAACATCATTGTTCTCATTGTTTCACAATCATGTGCAAAAGCTGCTTGTGTCCTCCCTTCCTTCCCCAGCCTGATGAAAGTCTACACCTCTTAGTCGGGCTTTTACGATTCCTCAAACTGTGCTCTGAACCTTGCTCTTCTTCCTTATTTTCTCTCTTGCCTAGAAACACTGCCTCTCTCTAAATCACTTTTTTTTTTTTTTTTACATCATTCTAGCCCTAGTATCTTTTATCTAATTTCTTCAATATCTTATTCTTCTGAAGTCCCATGGAATGCGTGTCTTATAAGACTCATGTACTCTCAGTTTTTTTATGCACTGCTGAAACCATGGGTTATATCTTTTCTTGCAGGTCACAGTGGCTTCCAAATGTCAGAGGACTTGAAGGAATTTCCTATAGTGAGAAAAGCACCAACCTAGAGTCAGAGGTCTAAGTCTTGGGGCCAACTTGACTATTCAGTGGCTCTGTGGTCTTACAACAAGGTATAGGAAAGGACAGGTATACTACTTAGTAACACATGCCAGAAATCTGGTATTGCCAATTGTTGTAACCATATATTCAATATTATAACTTTATGTTTTAGAATACAAGTTATTTTTGTAACAAAAATTATAGAAAGTAAGGTTTGACCTAATCTTGGCTAAATAATATCTTTAGACATTGACTATTTTTTAGGAATTGAATTTTAATTAGAGGCGAAATGCCCTCTAATTCAATGCCTTCCCTTAGGGGATAGGGTAAATCAGAATTTGTGGGGCCATGGGAGTTTTGTGGTGTTTTTGTTTGGTTGGTTTTTTGTTTTGTTTTGTTTTTTCTTTGAGACAGAATCTCAAGCTGTCACCCTGGGTAGAGTGCCGTGGCATCATAGCTCACAACAACCTCTAACTCAGGCTCAAGCGATCCTCTTGCCTCGGTTTTTCTATTTTTAGTAGAGACAGGGCCTTGCTTTGCTCAGGCTGGTCTCAAACTCATGAGCTCAAGAAATCCACCCACCTTGGCCTCCCAGAGTGCTAGGATTACAGGCATGAGCCACCACACTGGCTGGTTTTGTGGTTATTAAAAGCATTAAAGAGTTAAGAAAGCTGATAACTCATCATATCTTAGGTATTATTTTATGTAATATAGAGAAAACAAATTAATCAAGAGGTTCTTGTGAAAATTAAGTGAGACAGGTCTTTGAAAGTATAAACAGCAAAGTGTTATTAAAAGTAACATGGAAGTATGTATGGGTTCTCACTAGCTGAAGTTAATTAATACCAGAAAAAGACAGGTTAAACAGAATCCATTTTAAAAAGGGATTAACATGGTCGTACGAAATGATCAGGGGGAAATAAAAAGTTAGATTTAAACATGGCTTTGAAAATTAAAAGTAAAAATTATGAAGATAACTTATTTATCTTATGTTAATAAACTCTATTATTGTGGCTATGTGCTAAGACAAAGAATTACCATATATACTTGAGTATAAGCCTAGTTTTTTCCGGCACAAAATTTGTGCTGAAAAACCTGAACTCGGCACAAATTTTGTGCCGAAAAAACTCGGCTTATACTCAAGTATATACGGTAATAAAATGTTGGGGATTAGTGAAATAATTTGTTCAGTAAAACTGTATCATAACGTAATATAATTGATTTACCTCATGTCCGAGTTTCTCAATATAAAGATCATTGTTTTTGCAAAGGCATTAGAAGATTTATCAATTTTTCCCAGGGCTGCTTTCTCTTTAGACACCCCAACACACCATCACTTTTGTCAATTTTCTCTTTTTTAATAATTGATAAAAACCATGCCAGATTTTAATTTATCAGTAACTTTATGTCTGATTGAATATCTCTCCAACATCAATTTCATCATTGTTATGAAATAGTAAATATTTTCTAAATTTGTAATCTTTCTACATTTTTTGAATTGTTTTTCCAATGTATTTTCATCTGTTTACAATGTCAGTCACCAGAAATCTATTACATAAAGATATTGATATTATGATGAAGACTATTGGAGGCAAATTCAAGCAAAGAAGAATATTGAAGCGAGTCAATTCATTTCATAAGTGGTAAAATTGATTAGTTTTCTTGTATTAGAATAACTTGCTTTTCTTTGCAACCTTACACCTGCAAGGCCTTGGGTGGTGAAATTTTTTTTTGTTTGTTTGTTTTGGCAGTTTTTGGCCAGGGAGGGTTTGAACCCACCACGTCCAGTACATGGGGCCGGTGCCCTACTCCTTTGAGCCACAGGTGCTGCCCAGCTGGTGAATTCTTAAGTACTGAGAACTGTGTTTGCAATTTTATACTTCTAATGATGCCCACTGCATTACCTTACTGAGGTATGTGCTTGGTTAATCTTGACTGAATGAATAAATGAATGAAGAAACTGAGGAAGAAATAAACAGTCAACATCTCTAAGCTCCCACTATAGATTTACATTTTAACCAGAAAACTACACACAAGATTAACTAACCTCAGTGAAACAGGATAATCACAACACCAGAGAAGAAAATGAATTAACACTTACACCAACTTTTCCAGGCTTTACAATGAAAATGTTTAGGTTCTCACTACATCAATCCCTGAGCAGAGCTGTAAAGGAATAATATTTATAAAAATAATAATAATATTTTTAATAAAAACTGGCAGCTACCCTATATGGAGGAGCCTCTTTGGACCAGACACCTTATACATATCATGTTCAAGATTCTCCCACTAGTAAGTCCCAAAGAAATCTACAAAGTTGTAGGATAAACACAGTTAATTGTTTTGGGGGCAAGATTTTGAAGATTTGGGAGGAAAAATTCTCATATTATCGTCATATTAAAAACAAACATTTTTTGAGTAAAATACAAACTAGCCATGCATTTTTACAATAAAATTTGAGATTTCTTCGACATTTTACTTTTGCATAACGTCTTGAGGCCATCTCTGGAGTAAGTGAGCACCCACCATCCATTCTTCTGATCTTTTAAGGTACACATCAATTCTTCTCAGCTGTTAGGAATACTTTGGTGGAAAAATTTTGAACTCTTTATTACGTCCTGTCTCCCACTCAACAACCCTATCTTTGTTCTCCATGTGAAGAAAGTGATCCCCAGAAAAGTCATGGAGGGAAGCTTGTAAACTTCTCAGTGACAGAAACCTGCTGTCCCCCTTTTCAGGCAGCTAGATGATTCGTTCTGTCCCCATCACTCTCTCCTCTCTGCACGCTTCCTCTTCTCTGACTGAACCTTCTCTCCAGATGCTCAGTCTCTACGACGTCTCGTTACCTAGATCACAGAGGAAGACCATCTGATGATTTGTCTTTGCACTGCAGATTGGGCAGTTCAGAGCGGCTGCTTCTTAATAAATAACCGCTGGGATGTGGCAGTGCTGACCCAGAACACCAAATTGTTCTTCATGGACTTTTCTGGTCCTCCCAATCAGTTAGGACAATATATTAGGTGTTAGTGCCCTTTCCTATGCTTCTCAGATGAGACTAAAGAGTTTCAGACGTGCCAGGCCAGTTCTTTTTCAGAGGATGGCCAATAACGATAGCCAGGCAGTCATAGCCTCTGCCCCAACATTCCAAGTGGGGCAGGTAAGATAGCACCAGAGGTGGCAGTGGTGGTGGTCAGGAGTTTGTGTATTGCCTCATTCAATCCACTAATCTCAAGGCCCATTTGACAATAAACAGACACTCTTCTAATCACCAGGGTAAAAGGGATGAACACGTGAAAAAGAAGATGAACAATGTCCTTAAATAGCTCTAGGGGAAATCTTTGCCCTGAGGGGGAACCGAGACCCTTTTCAGGAACTTGTGGCAGTCTGTCATCACAGCATTCTACCAAACTGGGGGAGTGGAGAAGTCCTGCCACTTCTCTGCCATATAGAAAGTAGCGTTGGTCTTAGGAAATTTGTCTTTTGTTCGAGTGTTTTAAAACACAGGAATTTATGGGTTGAAGGCAGCCTTAGAATCTCCAGGATTGGCCCAGTACTCAACTTGTGGATAAGCCACAACAGGACATAATATTTTTTCCTGTTAAGCTCCTATATAATTCTGGTTAGAATATGCCCATAATTGTGGTTCTATTTCTGCCCTAGTTTTTCTTCCTAAACTTCAGAAAGTCTGATTCTCTCCCTCTCTGTCTCTCTCTCTCACACACACACACACACATGCACACACACATTTTTAACACATTTTATTCTTTTACTGAGATTTCTTTTCACATGAGGTCAGAGGCCTTCTCTGACCGGTTAACCAGAGGCTGCTAAGGAAAATATGATAAAATTTTGTTATCTGGAAGTTTGTCGATATAATCAAACATACAAGAGACTAGACTAACTAAGGCTATGAAATGAAAAAAAAAAATTACAGCTTCTAATGGGACTTGTGAGGAGAGATGAGCTTGATAAATAGCAAGTGTATATGTGGTTCTGACTACATAACAGGTGCCCTCCTATGTGTTTTAGGTAACCCTCTCTGCAAATTTATTTTATACTAGGAACTATTATTATTCCCATTTTACAGATGAGAAAGTTGAGGCACAGAGAATTTAAGTAGAGTGCTTAATACAAAGCAAATTAATGGTAGAGATAGAATTTGAACCCAGGCATTTAGGCAATAAGTGATGCTTATGACCTTTTACTCCACAGGGCTGTTTACTAAGTGGTGAGACTTTATTTAATAACCATCATAACCTAAACCCTTTATTCTACTTTTTTTTTTCCTTTTCTCCTCATTCCTTTTTCCTTTCTCTCTACCCAATTCTTTGCCTAAACATAAAGCCAGTCCTTTTTAAACATATTTATAGTTAAGACAATAAGGCAAGTTGTTCCTCATTCATTCAGCAGATAGAAGACACTTGCATAGGAGGATGCTTTAGATTCTGCTCACTTAAAACAGAAAGAAGAGTGGCTCACATAACAAAATCCCAAAACTACAGATGTTGGCATGGAAGTGGAAAAAAGGGAACACTTCTGCACTGCTGGTGGGAGTGCAAGTAATACATCCCTTTTGGTAAGAAGTATGGAGAATGCTCAGGGATCTAAAAGTAGACCTACTGTTTGATCCTGCAATTCCTCTACAGGTGTATATCCAAAAGATCAAAAATCACTTTATAACAAAGATATTTGCACCAGATTGTTCACTGAAGCTCAATTCATAATAACCAAGTCATGGAAGAAGCCCAAGTACCCATCGAATCATGAATGGACTAATAAATTGTGGTATATGTATACCATGGAATATTATGCAGCCTTAAGAAAAGATGGACACTTTGCCTCTTTTGCATTTACATGGATGGAGCTGGAACATATCCTACTTAGTAAAGTATCTCAAGAATGAAAGAAAAAGTATCCAATGTACTTAGTACTGAAACCAATTTACAATCACTCACACTTTCATATGAAGAATAGATCACAACTATGGCCCAGGATGAAGGAGAGAGGAAGGGAGGAGAGGGGAGAGGTGAGAGGTCAGATGGAAGGAGGGTGAAGGGTGGGATCACATCTATGGTGCATAATGCAAGGGTCCATGTCAGATCTATTAAGTATAGAATATAAATGTCTTAACACAATAATTAAGTAAATGAAATGAGGTATATATTAACCAGTGTGATGTAAGAGTTCCTAATCCTACGTGAAATCAGCACCTTGCACCCCATAAATGCACTAATGTATACATGATCTATGTGTTTATGACTTAATAAAAAAAAAAAACAGAAAATAAGCATTTCCTTTTCTTTATGTGTCTTAGAAGACTTTTTCTTCTGAGGGTTAATGAAGACCTCCCTACTTTCCTCTTACTCTCTGGGTTGAGCCATCCCCTTAAGATTGTGTCTCTATCAATCCTTTGACATTTCAAGAGCTTGAGTCTAATCCATAGGTTTCCTTATGGCTGAACTCAAATGAGCAGAAATTCTGCAACTCACATGTCATCCACTGAGCTAGAGCCATCACTGGTTCTTCATTTTACCTACTGAACTGTAATTGTTTCTATGGTAATTTTCTCATTACTGTTATATAGTATTTTTGAGATTCTGTTTTTGAGTTGTCCATCAAACCAAAAACAGATCTAGACCATTCTGTTCTTCTAAGGTGGGGGTCAACTGTGACATGGGCCTAAGTTTTATTCCCTGCTAGATTGGCAGCTTATGAAAGGCTGAAACTTGCTATAGCATATTTGCCTACTGGTACCTAACAATTCCTAGCATGTAATAGGTACTTAGAAATTACTAGTTAAATGAATGAAACAAATAATAAATACATGGATTTTTTTGCCCTACGTTGCTCATTTTCTTAGACTTTAAAGACACTGTCACTTCTCCAATTTCCTCAAGAATTCTTTACCAGTGTATATTCCATTACTAACTAGAGCCTTGAACCAACAAAGAGTAGATGACAAAACTCATAAACTTCCTTACACTATACAATGTCCTCGGACAAACTATTCAGTCAAAAATCTTTCCCCAAATATCGCTAACTGCTGAAACTTGGTGACAGGTCCATGGAGGTTTATTATATTACTTTCTACACTTCTGTATATGTTTGACAATTTCCATAACAACTTTTTTAATCTGCCTACATGAAATTTTATATTTTAATTAGAGTAATGATGATTTTGAAGGAAATGGTAATATTAAGGAGTCTACTCAAACTTTCTGAGCCTAATTCCAAAAGAGGCTGCTCACATCTGTTTTATCCATACGGCAGTACTGCTTTAAAAGTAATTTAGTTAGAGAGTTGGTGAAAGAATTTTAATTTAAAAATAGATAAAAATAAATAAATAAATAAAAATCGATAGCTGCTTTGTACATAATACTTCTTTCTTGTCTTCCTGATGGAGTGCAGTATCTGTCTTACCACAGAGTGACCTATCGGTGTTAAGATACTGAAGGGACCTCAGTTGTACTACTGATGTTTTCTGAGGACTGAAATAGAAAATGGTGCCAGTGAGAAAATAAACTAGGAACTTTAAACACGTATGATGATTCTGTCTGTGTGTGGATATAAATATAGACAAATGCATAATCTTTACAGCAAGAGATCTTTCTACTTCTAGGAAATGAGAAAATGCTGGCGATAGCCTTTAAAATCCCAAACACTGATGGTTCAGAAATGTTGAAACAGCAGGTTCCTGTTTCTGATCCTGCAATTAGACTTTTCTACTACACAATTGTGTTGATTCACTAAAGCCCTTGGGTTGTCCTTACCCACAACAGTTCATTTCAAATAAAGTGAACCATGGCTTTTTATGGGTCTATCCATCTTCACTATATAGGAATTTTTAAAAAATTATATAACCTACCTTAAAAAATGAAGTAAAGTTAGGCTAGAATAATTTGGCGTTTGTAATTTTTAGGAGACTGTGAGACCCAGGCGGACTCCCCTAGGTGAGGACCTGTAAAGCACATAGATATAGTGCATGCTCCCACTGCAGTTTTCTGGTGTCTCAGTTTCCCCCTTTGATGTGCAGAGATCATTTCATTTAGAATTGAAATCCACCAACTTAGAGATACTAAGATTCTTCTTAACATTTCCATTAGGAGTTCTTTTTTTCTCAAATATGTAATGTCTGAAGAAACGGGTCCAAACTCCTTAAAGGTAGCAACAATCCTTATTTCTACTTGAAACTTAGTTCCATCTTTATTATTAAAAAGGCTTGCCTTTGATAGCTCTTTTTCTTTAGTGTGTTGAAGGTTTAAGAGATCTCTGAGATTCAGTAATGGAAAGGGCACATGGACTTATATAAACACAAAGACTTTGGCATCAAAGGAGATGGAAATACACCTGCAAATTTAGTTAATTAGATAATGTGGGGCAATAACGCTGGTAAGATTAACTAACACTGTGCCTAGGACCCAGTCCTTAAGGGAGAGTTCACATCCAGAGCCCACTGCCATCTTAAAGGACAAATTCAATCGTCTCTAGAATAGGAGGATGGCAGAGTTGGGGCCCAGATATCCAGCAACATGAATAACTTATTTTCAGGCACTGCACCCATCTTATTCGATTTGAATTCATTCAGTATGATTTCTCCAGAACAGTTTAAAAACTGAGGAAATATTAAGCTGATCTTGTTGTGTGAGCCAAACCCCATTTATCTTTGTTAGTATAATCCTAACAAAAATGCTGCAAATGAAACATCCTGAGTTCCGCTGACCCGCTTAGATTAAAGTGTGTGCAATCGAATCCAATACACGCCTAGCTGGGCATTGTCAGAATTATTTGTTTTAACATTATTTTATTATGTCTCCATGTTAAACATGTGCCCAACTGCCTTCAGTCTGCGAGTCTGAGGCCATAAGATGCTAAAGTACATCATCCAACTGTTAGTCCTTGAGGGAGCACAACGTTTGATCACAAATCCCTTTGGCAATTCACTCTGTGTTACCAGATCAAAAATAGGGGCAATTTATTTAATTTGGCACAGATTGGAAAATTAAATCAACACATCACCAAACACAAGCTCTCCAGAAGTTGTGGCTCAGACGAGGATCCCAGTGCATTCCCAGGGAAACATTTTTTTCATGGCATGTAAAGTTTTTATTATGCATAAACTTGGAATTTATTTTTAATTTTGTCCAAGGCTGTCTGTGGAAGGATTGCTGGCCTATAGCAAATTGTAGATTGTAAAAATCTTTCCACAGTGATTGTGGAACTTTTTCCACTGTGATTGTGGTCCAGGTTCTCACAGCAGAGTTCTCACCACACTGGGTGATGGCCAGGTACCTCGGAGGTTAGAAAAATATAGCTAGCTAAAGAAACCCTAAATGACAGTTGTGTCACAGTGTCCTCCCAGACACCAAACCATTGGCTTCCTCGCCACTGGGCCAGCACATGGCCTTCACTCCTGCCCCACTTTCTCATACAATGGCCAGCATTCTGCACTGCTCTTGGCCTGTGGTTTGGAATTTGTCTAGAAACAAGACTCTCATAACCCAAACTTCCTGTGCAGACTTCAAACACACACACGAGTACCAGGACTGGCTCTCATGCAGCAAGGAAACAACACAAAGTATATAAACCTGATCCTCCAACCTGCCAGAACAGCCTAATAAATCCTCCCTGGTTGCCTTGGGTGGAGGAAACATTTCTGGGATCACATCTCATCTACTTGAGTGATGAAGCATCCTCCAAACCCCAAAAATGTAGCCTAGATTCTTTGTAGGGAGTCCCTTTAGTAAGCTCCAGATAGTTTCTGAAATAAAAGGTCACTTTCTGAAGATAGTAGCAAGATTTTCTTTTATGAGCCCCTAGATTTAGTTCATCCCAAACATATTTGCTCTGCCCAAAAGCTTACACTCTTATAGAAATGTATGTATATGTGCAAACAAATAATTATCATATAAGGTTTCTTTACATCAAAAATAAATTATGTAGGACTCAGGTCTCTTCAAATAATTATAATGAAACTTTCCATTCAAGAGATAGAATTGTCTGTTCAAGGAAGTCATATTCAAACTCAACTCAAAAAGAAGAAAGGAGTCAGCCATGATAGCCTTAGGAAAAGCTTCTCCTCTCCCCAAGCTTTCTTCCAAGGAGAAAGTATGAATGTTGTAGAAGTTATAAGCATCTGTAACTGAAAGTCGGCCACCAGAAGAGGAGGAAAAACTGAGATTTAGCTAGTCCTGACTGTGCAAAGTTAGTGCTTGAATAGCCAAAATTTGACTATCCTTCTTGGTTTATCTTTCTTACCCACACACATTTTGGCAATAGCTTTGAGTTCCTTCGGCAGAAGTTCTATGGCATAGATCTAGTCTGGCTATCAGGCAATAGAAGCCAAGGAGAAGCCTTCACTTTTATTTGTCCGATTCATACCTCTGTTCCAGAAGACAGGAATGGCAAATCCATGGGAACATTATGATTTATCTTTGACCCCTGCCCCCAGGGTCAGGAGATGCCTTCATTATGTTGGGGCAGGTAGTTCTAACCAAAGATACTCAAAGATTTCTTCAATCCTGGACCTATCTTCTGGCTACCATGAAATTCTTCCCCTTTCTCTAGAATCAAAGCTTACAATATATTTAAAAACAAATTATCTCTGGCAGACATAAACATACTTCCTATTTATGGACCAATAGCAGAAACCAGTAAACACTAAGTACTTCTAAGAAAATTAAGATCCTTAGGCAGTGGGACCTCAAAATGACATGGTATGCAGCAAACCACCATGAGTCATACTTTCCATCAATAAAAAGGTTTTAAAACTTGTGTATACAGTAATTGGACAAAGGATCATACAGCTGCAGACATTTAGAAGAGCGCTGGCTCCCAGACTCCAAGGATGGCGGTAACAAGATGGACACGTTGTGTAAATTTCTGGGAAGTGTGCTGAGCCCAGCATGGTCAGCGAGTGGGTGGCACCTTTAAAGCAATGCAGAGCAAGTGTTTGCCTTGGTCAGGACCAGAGGCTTCTGATGGGTCTTCTTAGGTAGTAAAACCTGACAAAAAAGCCCTTTCGTGCCTTTACCAGGATGTCATAGATTCATTATTTGGCTTAAGAATTTTGGTTGTTTGTTTTTTTTCTTTTATGAAATGCAAATATCCCTGAAAGGTAGTATGATATAAACATATCAATAACCAGATAAAATTGCAAATAAGTAATGTTCCTAGACAGTGAGAGAATGAGTCAGAGGATATACATTTTAAAGGAAAGATTATTTTGCTCTGTGTCAGAAAGGGGTTTGGCAGTGTTAAAACCATGAGCATGGAGAATCCGTGTAAGAAGAATATAATTCTAAGAGGAGGCAAAAATCTCTGATGATACAGTTCCCTCTATCTTTCAAATCACTATACCTGGATTCAGGTCTCCTCTGACAAAGACTTTAAGTACAGTTAACCCTTGAACAATGCTTGGATTGGGGCACCAGCTACCCATGCAAACAAAAATCTGTATAAAATTCCTAACGCCCCCAAAACTTAGCTAATAGCCTAGTGTTAAATGGAAGTCTTACCAATAATATAAGCCATTAATTAGCACCTATTTTGTAGACTATATGTATTATATATTGTATTCTTACAATAAAGTAAGCTAGAGCAAAGAAAATGTGATTTAAAAAATCACAAGGAAGAGAAAATACATTGACTGTTCATTCAGAGGAAGTGGATCGTCATACAAGTCTTTCTCCGTGTTATCGCCACATGGCATAGGCTGAAGAGGAGGAGGAGGAAGAGGAGGGACTGGTCTCGGCAGAGCAGAAGAAGTGGAGGCGGTGAGAAGGGGAGGCGGGAGAAGAGCAGACACGCTCAGTATAACTGCTGTTAAAAAAAAAAAAAAAAAAAATTCCCTGTCTGAGTGGGGCCATGCAGTTCAAACCCAGGTTATTCAAGTAAAGGGTCAATTGTAATTGCAATTAGATTTTCAAAAGTGTGTGTGTTGTTTTCAGGATATACTGTCTATAAACCTGTTACTTCTCCTTAAACGGGTATTTTCCATCCGGCCTCATTCTCACCAACGAGTAAGGTAAGCTCTGGGCTGGACCACCCCAGCAGGCTGCCACACCTGCTCCGCACAGTTACCGCTACGGCTTTCCACTCTAAGCCTTGCTTCTGCTTCGTGTCCCTGCTGTCTGGTTCTGCTCAGCCCTAATCCCCTGGCTTCGTGCCTATTCTTGCCTCTGGATTTTAAAAATACATTTTCTTTTTCTGGCTAACTGTCGGACCTGGTTTAAGCTCACCGTCCCAGAGTTTTGCTTCTTGAATGTTGGCTGAAACCCCCCCCAGGACACCTGGCTCCCATGTTGCCCTAAGGGGCTCTGAAGAGGCAAGTTGGAGGTGGCCTGAGGATAGGCCTGTGCTGCTGAGGTAACAGGTGCCTCACATGCGGCGCTCACGACAGCCTCTCCCCAGAGCGAGGAGCAATAGAAATCTAGGCTCCCAGCTAATGTAAGCCCTAAGAAACTCGGAGAATTGTATAGCCAAGAAGATTATAGTAACACTCTAATGGATTTTACTGTGTTTTTCTTTTCCCTAATTCAAAAGTAATGTATGTTGGCCGGGCTCAGTGGCTCACACCTATAATCCCCCTGGAAGGCTGAAGCAGGTGAATTGTCTGAGCTTAGGAGTTCAAGACCAGACTGAGCAAGAGTGAGACCCCATCCCTAAAAAATAGCTGGGCATTGTGGCAAGTGCCTGTAGTCCCAGCTACTCAGGAGGTTGAGGCAAGACAGTTGCTTGAGCCCAAGAGTTTGAGGTTGCTGTGAAGTATAATGCCATGGCACTCTACTAAGAGTGAGTGAGATTCTGTCAAAAAAAAAAAAAAAAAAAAAAAAAAAAAGTAATGTATGTTATTACAGAAGATTTAGAAAATAAAGCAAAATATGTTGGCCAGGTGCCATGGCTCACAATTATAATCCTAACACTTGGGGAAGCCAACACAGGTGGATTGCTTGTGCTGAGGAGTTTGAGACCAGCCTGAGCAAGAGCGAGACCTCATCTCTAAAAATAGCTGGGTATTGTGGTGGTGCTTTGGGAAGATCACTTGAGCCCAAGAGTTTGAGGTTGCTGTGAGCTATGATGCCACAACCCTCTATAGAGGGTGAGAAAGTGAGACTGTGTCTAAAAATTAAAAATGAAAAAAAAAAATAATAAAATATGTTAAAAAAAATCTAAAATTACCAAAATCCTATCACCCAAACATAGTCTCTGTTAAGATTTTGGTTTATAATCTTCCAGTATTATTTCTCACATACAGCACATAGCAAAATCAGCGTCACACTAGTCATTCTATTTGTTTTTCCATTTTCATTTAATAGACTCAATGAATATTTCCTATGTCTTTAACTGATTATATTGAATTTGAAAAGTCTTTTCACATCAGCTCCATAAATTCAATATAATGAATGAGTGTGACAGAGAAAATTACATAAATAAATAGGTCTGGTGGAGATGGTGATAAAGCACAAATTAAGTATGGCTTAGTGATCTAGACTTACTCTTGTTCAGACAGCATCAGTTAAGGACTGCAAACCCCGACCATAAAACAGATAGCATTTTCCTCTAGAGCAGTGGTTCTCAACCTTCCTAATGCTTCCTAAAGCCACGACCCTTTAATACAGTTCCTCATGTGCGGTGACCCCCCAACCATAAAATTATTTTCATTGCTACTTCATAACTGTAATTTTGCTACTTTTATGAATCATAATGTAAATATCTGATATGCAGGATGTATTTTCCTTGTTACAAAGGGGTCACGACCCACGGGGTGAGAACTGCTATTCTGGAGCATTGAACTTGGAGTCAAATTACCCTAGTTTGAGTTGAAATCAGTAGTACATTCTTCAACAAATCAGTTGACCTTTCTTAGACTCTTTCCCAGTTCATAAAATCATGCTCATTATTATTATTTATTGTGAGGATAAATGAGATCATACTTTGTGAAGTGGGAGGTGCTATGTGAATGCAATAAATGATTCGTTGTCACTAGTGTGTTCCATTGGTTAAGAGTGTCACCATTTAGTTTCTGTTAATTTCATCTCACTGTTACAATGGTGTAGTAGAGACTATTTCCCAAGAATATTCTCAGTTGTCCAAATATTCTTCTTCCTGATATCAGCTTGGTAAATATTTCCAATGTTATCCCCACTAAGATCTGCAGGGTGGATATTTCCTAGCTTTGATTTCCTTCTTCAAAAGTCATCTCTCTAAAATAAGCAAACAAAAGTAAAAATAAAACAAAATTAAATTAACATACACCACCCCCCACTGCTTAAAAAATCTTAACTATATACTTCCACTGACTTAACTCGGGATATCAAATATAGAACTCTCTATCTAAAAGTGTAAAATAAATTTTTATTACAAGGACAGATTTTAGAAAATGACCTTAAAATTGAATGCCCCCTGATAATGTTATTAGCATGGTAAACTAGCTTCTGAATAACCAATTTCTGTATAGAAGAGAAAGAGGGTCTATAAAACCATGGAATATGCAAAACGAGAGACCTGTGATACTCCACTTACCCAAAAGACTATAGAACAAACCTAAAGTGAGATTGCATATTGTAACTCACAAAGTAAAATGAATGTCATTCTATTTCACGTGTGCTAATTTTTGGTCCTGGTTCTCAACTAGATAATGTGTCCATTACTCTGTGGGCAGAGTACACTTAGTACACTCTGTAGCTCCCAAGCATTTGTCATAGGAGGAGCCCACTAAAACCTATTGATCCAAAATATACAAAAAAAGGGCGGCACCTGTAGCTTAGTGGTTATGGCACCAGCCACATGCACTGAGGCTGGCAGGTTCAAACCCCACTGTGGCCAGCTAAAACAACAATGATAACTGCAACAAAAAAAATAGCTGGGTGCTGTAGCAAGCACCTGTAGGCCCAGCTGCTTGGGAGGTTGGGGCAAGAGAATCACATAAGCCCAAGAGTTTAAGGTTGCTGTGAGCTATGACACCATGGCACTTGATCCAGGGTGACAGCTTGAGACTCTGTCTCAAAAAAAAAAAAAAAAGAACCACTTAAAACTCAATGATAAGGAAAAACAAATAACACAACTTAAAAATGGGCAAAAAGGGAACCACCCAACTAAGACATCAGAAAAAAATCACCAGAAAGATACAGAGAGCTAATAAGCATAGAAAAAGGGGCTCAACATCATCTATCATTAAGAAATTACAAATTAAAACAACAAGTGGGATGGTTGTGGTGGCTTAGGCTGTAATCCCACCACTTTGGGAGGCTGAGGCAGTGACTTGAACAACCTGAATTTAAACTGCATGGCCCTACTCATACAGGGAATGAGTGGGGCCTCTTTTTTTTTTTTTTTTTTTTTTTTAACAGCAGTTATACTGAGTGTGTCTGCTCTTCTCCTGCATTCTCTTCCCACCACCTCCACTTCTTCTGCTCTGCCAAGACCAGTCCCTCCTCTTCCTCCTCCTCTTCAGCCTATGCCATGTGACGATAACAAGGAGAAAGACTTTTATGATGATCCATTTCTTCTGAAAGAACAATCCATGTATCACTTGAGGCCAAGAGTTTGGGACCAGTCTGGGCAAAATAGAGACACTGCATCTCTACAAAAAGTATTAAAAAATTAGCTGACTATGGTGGTGTGCACCTCTACTCCTAGTGACTCAGGAGGCCAAGACAGGAGGATTGATGGAGCCCAAGAGTTCAAAGCTTCAATGAGCTATGATTATGCCACTGCACTCCAGCCTGGGCCACAGAGCAAGACACTGTCCCAATACAACCACCAAAGAATCAGTGAGATACGATGTACCAACTAGAATTGCCTAAATCCAAAACACTGACAACAGCAAGTGCTGGCAAGTACGTGAAGCAACAGGAACTCTCATTCAATGCTGGTGGGAAACCAGTTCAGCCACTTTGGAAGACAGTTGGACAGTTTCTTACCAAATTAAACATCCTCTAACTATATGATCCAACAAACACACTCCCTGGCATTTACCTAAATGAATAGAAAATTTATGTCAACCCCAAAACCAGCTCATGGGTGTTCATAACAGCTTCATTCATAATTGCCAAAACTTGGAAGCAACCAAGATGTCCTTCAGAGGAATCTTAAATGCATATTGCTAAATGAAAGAAGCCAGTTTGCAAAGGCCCCATGCTATATGAATCCAACTGTGTGAAATTCTGGAAAAAGCAAATCTAGAGAGACAGTAGAAGGATCAGTGGTTGCCAGGACTCAGGGGGAGAGAGGGAAGATAAGTAGATAGAGCACAGGGGAATTTCAGGACAGGACACTTTTCTACATGGATGATAGTATAAAAATGAGTACTTGACATTACACAGCTGTCAAATTCTATGGAACTGTACAATGCAAAGAGTGAACCCTAATGTAAACGATGGACTTTAGTTAATAATAATGTGTCAATATTCAGTGATCAATTGTGACAAATACATCATACTAAAGCAAGATGCTAATAACGGGAAACTGAAGCTGGAGTGGGGGAGGGAATGTGAGGGCGCTATCTACTTCCTGCTCAAATTTTCTATGGTCTCAAATTGCCCTAAAATTTAAAGTCTAGTAATTAATGATCTTTAAAAACCCCTGTTGATTGACTGGTTTCCTTTAACAGTGAGAAATGGAGCACTTCGAAGGATCTAGCTACTATTTTCTGACAGGAAATATTAGTGACAATTCTTTGATAAAAATCAGAGCTGTGAAGAGCCTTCCCAGTGAATACTAAGTGCAAAGGCAGTATGGAATATGAGTTTATGGGGCTGCCTGCCAATTGGGCCTCTTTCTTCTTCAGAGCCTTGATCTTTTCTAAAATAAAGTCTGCCGGAAATTTCACATGCATGGAAGCAAAATGGGTCCGCCCCACAATCCCGTGAGAGCCGTGCCCTTCTGGCCTTGAGCATAAACACAGACAGGGAAGGCAGATTAAGTGGATCTTGTGCTTCTCCTGGGAGTCTCCGAGTGATGAGTAACTTCCCAGCCAGCTGAAAGGACCTTTCTACTAAGCCAAGGGCATTTTTAATGTATTTGCTTTATTAATCTTTGAACCCTCATTCAAGGGGATATGTAGGGAAATGGATCTGAGAAATGGAAACTGAGAAAAAAATACTCTAGGCTATATGGTGTCACCCTGGGGAAAAAAAAATAAACGAAGGAGAGAGACAGGAAGGGAGAAAAGAACATGATTTTCAAAAAAAGGAAGGCAAAGATGTTTAAATACACACCATGACTCAAATTCTGAGTTTACGTGTTAGAAAGTAAGGTCATGTGGCATATTATGGGAAAAGATAGCTTCACAGGAAAACTGATGTGTTACCCCATTGATTTTATCAATCTCTTATTTTTACTCTTTTTCTCAATCATCTTCCTCAAGCCAGGGTACTTTATTAATAATTTCTCCTGTGACGACTACAAAATTCTAATTCATTAAGAACCTCCTTCCTTTCTGTAAACTTTGTTTCAGTGCTCAACATTTTTTATAAATGCTTTCCCTAAGAAGAACAAATATATTATATTCATTGTAATATTTAAGGTACCCGATAGTGTAACTAATCAGCACTTGGCATCAAGATAAGGTTTAGAGAATCAGAAACAAAAATATCAAAGCTGGAAGGAATTTAAAAATGCTAAAAACTAGCTCCCACTTTTCCCCACATGTATAGAGAATGAGACTCGAAAGGGTTAAGTAGCTTTCTCAGTGTCACGCGGTGGCAGATCCAGGACCAGAGCCCATGTCTCTCAGAATCTGTTTTATCTATATGGTAGTATCCTTTAAGCTAAACACAAATTTCATTGCTATGCTTTTCAAAGTGTTAAAAAAAAAAAAAGGCCTTGTTTTGTATTACGAAACAGCATTCATTGATCCATTCATTTACTCTGCAATATCTCCGAAGGCCCCATCCCGCCTGCATTGGCACACAGAGAACAGGGGGACACACGTGGAACCGGCCCAGTCTAGCAGACAACCTGTCTAGCAGACGACCTCTTCGATGTCTTTTGTTAAAAAAAAAAAAAAAAAATGGGAAGAGGGACAAAAACATAAATTGCACTTAGATCCTGTCCTTGTGGAATTTAGGACCAACCGGAGGGGACATGAAAGGCTACAGAAGAAAGAGAATTCAAGGTTGGAAAGAGGTCAAACACAGACGCTTGAAGCTTTATTTTCCCTATTTACAAGGGTGAGTTTTATTCTGCCCATGGTGAAAAATCATTGGAGGGTTTTAAGCAGAGAAGTTGTGGACTAAGATGTTATGTTTTAGAGAATTCACTCTAATACCAAAAATAACAAGGGAGCAGCAGCCACTGTGACTACAGTCCCCCTCTCCTTGGCTACCATTGGCCACATCCCCAACAAGGCTGGCCCTCGACAGCAGAGCAGCCCAGAGCTGAGCAGTTACATCCAGAAAGACCTAATTCCTCTGCTCCAAACCTCTATAACCCAAGATGCCCACCACAGATGTCTTTCTAGAAAAGAGGTGTTTATTGGATGGAGTCAGTTAAAACTCCAGCAGTGAAAAGCAGAAGAGCTTTTCTGTGGCTGTTCCCATTAAAAAGTAAGATCTAGACCCAGGTCCCTGCTGAGTCTGTGAGTAGAAGAGAGCTTCCAAACTCTTCCCCAAACAGGGAACTCTCCTATGGAGCATGGAGCTGCATGAACGTTAATTAACATAACTCACTTTGATTTCCTGTAGCAAGGGTTGCAAACTTGTTTCTTTAAAGGGCCAGCGAGTAAATATTCTAGACTTGGAGGGCCATACCATCTCTGCTGTGACCACTTAACACTGTTGCTGTAGACAAAATGCAGATAAGTGAAAGTAGCTGAATTCCAGTAAAACCTCAGTTACCAAGGAGGCAGTGGGCCAGATTTAACCTGCAGGAGTAATTTGTCCCCACTCTCCTGTCCTGTAAGAAATTCCTTTCCCTGTAATTTCCCGCAGGGCATATTTGCTTTGTGTTATCCTCCTTACCCCTGAGAAGTTAAAATGTGACATTTTAGTAGTTATTTGTTCTTGGTTTTTCATGCTTTGCTTTTCTTTTTCGTGAAGCTGATAAACACTACATTTCTTAGAAAATAAATACAGAATTGTATTTGATGTTGAGCATTTGGAAGCAGTGGCAATTAATAGAAATCATAGCATTTGAAACTGGAGAGGGAGTGGAGATCTCTTAATCTAACACCCTTTCTCATCATGATCTGAAGCTGAAGAGGCAAAGTGACTTGCCTGAGGTCACACAGCCAGTTACACATGTCAGTGGGCCCCCTGTTTGGAGATTTTTCTTTTTCCTCTGTGTAGCCACATTCATATACGTGTGCTCTCTTTTCCTTCTTTTACTTAATTTTGAAAAACGAAAAGAAAAACAGTCTTTCCATAATGTGCCAAAGAGCATTCTGACAGAAACACAAACTGGTTAGCAAATCATCCACTCTGAGGCCACCAGCACAGAGATCCCACTTGCTGAGCAGACGTATGCAGGCATGGCAGCACCTGAGGCCGTCCCCGGGGTTTGGGCTCTGGTAGGAGATTGACCATCTGTGATGTGCAGAAGTCGCAGGTCTGAATTGCTTTGTTCAGGAGCATCTGTTTATCTCTCCAGGAACCACCAGGATTAATTTGATTATTATCTTAAAATCCCATTCTTCAGATAGAAATTCCAATGCCATCCAAACTACCAATATAAGAGCCTCCAAATATGAGCTCTTATATTTGTAGTGGATATGATTACAAATTGTCCAGGGAACTGTGGGCCACATTAACATCTATTGGAATGGGGTGAACACCAAATGCGATGAAGAGGAAGTGCCAGGAGTGAAAGGCTTTCCAATAACACTTTCTTTCTTTTACCTTTCCTCTCTCTCTGGGATTCCCACTTTGCAGGGGGGTATAAATAGGGCACCATATTCTAGTGCTGAATTTCAGTGCTCAAGATGGAACAGTTAGCCCTGCACTGAACATTTCCCTTGAATGCAAGTCATAAAAATAAATTAAATTACACAATGTCCATTTCTGACTCACTTGGCAATGGTTCCCAGAGAGAGGTCAGATTAACTGTATTCATTCCTTTAATATCCTTCCACTCAGCATTATGTTCAGTTGGCATCTTTGTATTTTAAATATTCTGAAATCTTTCTATGTACATTCTGTTCTGTTGCACAAAAAGATCATAAATTCTTCATCAATTTGGTACTGTTACTTACTTCTGGTTTATTTCTATTTTCCTTTCTATCCCTTTACCAGAAATAATTCAGCTGCCCAGCAAACCTAGATTAGCAGCAACTCAGACCCATAGTTATGAGGCAATTTAAAAGGGTGAGCTCTCTTCTGTGCTAGAAGTAGATGATGCCAAACACTTCTGAACTCTGACAGGCCCCTGAGTTTCTACCTCCTGATTTTGTCTGCAGTATGCCAAGCTCTGTATGAATGATCACATTTAATTCTCCAATGGCCTTGTCAGATAAGCATATAATCAGCTCCATTTTACAGAAAAGAACAGTAAAGCTTAGAGAGGTTAAATAAATTACCAAAGTTTACAAAAATAGTAAGTGGAGCACTTGGGATTCCAACCCGTCCTGTCAGCCAGCAAAGCTCACTCGCAAATCTCTTAAATGCTATGCAAACCTTTCCAATTTGCCAAATAATGCCAGAATAATGTTTTTCTAAAACATAAATCAGATCATATTACTCTTCTTTCTGAAAACTTCAGTAGCTTTTGATGTCTTCGGGATGTTATTTGACGGATATTCTCCATGGAATAGCATTTCGGAGCCTCCACCCCACCTCTCTCCTACCTTACATTTTTCCTCCCTTCCTCCTCATTCTGGCTGGCACTCTAGGTACCAGGCTGCCTCCTTTTTAACTGTGAGGGGCTCCTGCACTCCTCCCTGCTTCTTGTAATCTGCGTTCTCTGCCCGGAGAACCCCCTACCCCGAGTCTGCCCCGGAGATGACTATTCATTACTGTGTAGTTCAGAGCCACCTCCTCCTAAAGACTTTCATGAGCTTCTCTACAACTTTTTTCAGCTCCTAATTTGCCTTGTGCAGATATTCGTACTGGTGATTAGAACATATCATTGTATTTTGAGTGTATACATCTTTCTAAACACCTAAGATAGGCTCCATGCCCTATCTACTACCCCTGTGTCCCTAGTGTCTATCACAAACAGATAGTAGGTGCTTAATTATAGCAACAGCAAAAAGCTACCATTCCTTGAACATGTGCTGTGCCCAGTTTGCAGATGTTCCTTAATTACATGTATGTCTATGTTTCTGTCCATGACTACACACGTGTATAATGATATGTGTATATGTGTCTGTATATGTGTGTGCATGGTAGGTTTTATTACTCCCTAAAGGGTACAGAAACTATTGTAACTTGATTCTAGCTTGTACAGGTTATGTACCTTGTCTAAGAACATGAGGCAAGAAATTGACAGAGCCAGGAGTTGAACTCAAGTTTGATTTTGAAGAGAAAAGGAAGAAAAGAGTAAAAGAAAGAAAAATATAACTTCAAATAGATGTAATGGATTGGTATAAAAGTTCTATATTAGCTATATTGCTTACATGCTCCATCAAAAGATGAACAGCATATTTTGCAAATGAGAATAGCAGGATGGGAGAACTGGTCGTACTCTTTTTGTGAGAAAATTCAATGCAAGCATGCCTGTTTCCCCAGAACCATTTGCCCAATCACATTGTCAGAAAC
Organism: Loris lydekkerianus; assembly: GCA_963574355.1. Classification (NCBI taxonomy): domain Eukaryota; kingdom Metazoa; phylum Chordata; class Mammalia; order Primates; family Lorisidae; genus Loris; species Loris lydekkerianus. The sequence goes on from CAUYPK010065096.1 coordinate 31,822, forward strand.
AAAGTAGAAAGAAAAAGGTGATTTTTAAAAGCACAGTCTTTTCTATGAAACTGTCACCCTCTCTCAACAAATAAGAAAAAGGAACCTTCATAGTAAACTAAAACTAAAAAGAGTTTCTCAGCTGGGTGTGGTGGCTCATGCCTATAATCCATGCACTGTGGGAGGCCAAGTAGGTGGATTGCTTGAACTTAGAAGTTTGAGATCAGCCTAAGCAAAAGGGAGGCCCCATCTCTGAAAATAGAAAAAAAAAACAAAAGCCAGGTGTTGGGGTGGCACCTAGAGTCCAGCTACTTAGGAGGATGAGACAAGAGGATTGCTCAAGCACAGAGTTTGAGGTTGCTGTGAGCTATGATGCCACGGGACCCTACCCAGGGTGACAGAGTGAGGCTCTGTCTCAAAGAAAAAAAAGAGACAGTTTCTTACACCACCACCAAACCCCCCAAAAAACACTTGCCCCCAGCTTTGTTAAGAGACCCTTCTCAAGTCATTCTAATTTAAGTGTATCATCTAGTTCCAGCTGGGACCCTGATTGACACGCATAACAACATATAATTCCCGGGCAAAAAAAAATCTAAATGGATAAAAAGTATGAATATGTAAATACACGTTGAAACAACAAGTAGGATAGCAGGTTATTCCTATTGGATTCAGAGTACCAGATTCCGAATGCTCAGAACTTAAACAACTTGGAATCCAACCAAAAAATTCAAGCAAATTTTGCCAGGAATCCAGATGCTGCTTTGGAATCTGAAGGCCCAGCCTGTCGTCCGAGTGTTTTGTGTGTACGTTTCAGCCCACCTGTACGCTGTGTCACTCAGTTAGTGCTCAGAAGCTGGAGGAAAGCATCGCGTGTGCTTTTTGCTGCTCATTTTATAATTTTGTGCCTGTTTTGTGGGTTTTCTTATATAATAACAACTAAGTGTATTTGCCAGGGATCTTAAAAGTGTAGTGAGGAAAATAAGAGTAAGAGGAAAGCTGTTAGAGCGACAAGAGAAGTTAAGGAAGGTCTTATCACTAAGCATGACAGCGGTACACGTGTGGCTCATCTCGCTATTATGTTCAGAATCAACTGTTCATACGATTTCGAAAAATGAAGAAGCTATCAAAGCAGCTGATGTGGTGAAAGGGGTTACGACGCTGATCTTGACCTCTAGGAGACTGAAAAGTGTGGAAGAGATGGAGAAACTCCTCTTAGTTTGTATTAATGAAAATCAGCTGGCTGGTGATGTGATTTATGAGACGATAATTTGTGAGGAAGCCAAGATCCTCCGGGTGATTTAGTGAAAGGCATGCCTGATACTAGTGCTCAAAAAGAGGAGTTTAAAGCCAAGAGAAGGTGGTTATGCTCAGAGAGGCCGTCAGTTCTAATTCAGAAGAAAAGTTTGTAAAGATGTTTAGGAGTTGGTCAACAATGAAGGAACATGTTTCAAAGCAAGTATTCAATTGTGATGAAACAGACCTTTACTGTTTTTAGGGTTTTTTTTTTTAATTTTTAATAGTATTTATTTGCATTTTTATTCATATATTATCATTTTTAAAATTCAAGTTTGTGGGACCCAAGAATGAATTAATCCAGTTTCTATTATTTTAAAGGGAAAAATTATCTTGGAATTCAAATGATTTGGAACGCAACTGGGGTTCTGGAACAGATTAAGTTCGGGTTCCAAGGTATCACTGTAATTTCCAGGTTTAACAAGAATTTGGGTAGAAGAGAAGTTGGGACTCTTGTCAGGAGAATTATTCGGTATGCTTTCTTTGTAGAGCAATTGACAACAAAGTTGAAGCTCTATCTTAGAAAACCCACCTCTAGTATGTGATTTAAGAAAACCCTAGCACAGGAACACAAAAAGCCATGCACAAAATGTTCATTGCAGCATCATTTATTACAATTAAAAAATAGAAATAATCAAGCAGGTGATTACTAAACAAATTAAAGGATACATGTATTTATACCATGAAGTGGTATAATGATGATGACAGCTGAATGAATTAGAGCTTCAACATAGATACTGGAGTGTCAGTCTGGATAAGTTTCAAAATTATAAATTTATGGGCCAAAAACAAATTTCAGACTGATTTAAACCATTTGATACTATTTATGACATGAAACAACGCTCTACTTTGCTAATGGCTACACTGGTTGATAGTTAGCTGACTGTTGCAGGGACAGAATGAATACTTACACAATTTCAAGGTAGTAGTCACCTCTAAATAGGCAATCAGACACTGTATTTTTAAAATCTGAAACAAGGAATATAAAAGGTTAATTTTGTTAATTTGGGGTGATAAGTACCTGGAGTTTTGCTACATGAATATCTGGCATGTTCCATCTGTTTGAAAAATTTTAAAATGAACTTCAAAAAATCTAATACATGAGCCCAGCGCAGTAGGAAATCTTATCTAGACATGTGTGTTCATGGCTGCAAAATGGAGTCGCGTGTGTTATGAACACAGGCTGGAGGGAGTGAGCGGTGCCCGTGTGTGGCCCACACTCACTCATCGGGAGCAGCAGAGTCAGCCCTTGGATTCTCTGCCCAACCCTGCATTTCGTTAATGAGTAGACCGAGTCCACAAGAATTGACTGAGCTGCCGCTTAGTGACAGAGCAGAGGCCCAGGCCTAATGACTCTTACTCCCATATTCTTCCATGATCCTGGGCCCTTGTCAAACTCAGCATCAGGGGAAGGAAACACACATAGGCCCTGCCCAGTGACAGCACCTGACGTTTCCCCCTTTTCCTCTTATGGAAGTCTGATGCTAAATGTTCTAAGTTACTGTTCACTTTGTATTATTTATAGCTAAAAATCAGGGAGAAAGAAGGTGGAATGAAACTATCATTCCTGATCCCTAAAGAGGAGTAAAGAAAACTGTTACTTTGCAAAAAGTACTCCCGAGCTGAAAGACAAATCTTGGTCTTTAAATCACCTCTTCTTTTGTGATTCTTCCCAGCCGATGGTGGAGGACAAATGGTTTGTAATCCTGTTGGGCTGCTCATGTGCACTTTCCAGAGCTTCTCTCACTATATCAAATAATTTCCCATAGAAAATGTGAGGGTTCCTGACACAAGGCAGTTCACAGTTCCTTCCCACCACACATGCAGCGGGCAGACTGGAGACTGCCACGGCTTACACCACAGCTGTGACTGCTCCCCGCCTCCCTGGTCACACTCCTTGGTCATCTGCTCACCCCACGTGTTTCTTGCTGGGTGGTGTTTGGTTTCTCCCACCCTGTTCTGTTTCCATCACCTCCTTACCACCCACAAAATGGGATTCCATTTCAACCTGCATGTGGAAAGGGGCTCAAGGGCCAGCTGTTGGTCACATCTCTGCCATGGAGCAGACTCATGTTGAGCGTCACATTGAGCCTCAGGTAAAACCAAAGACAGATGAGTCCCTGTGGGTGAAAAGTCAGTGTCCAAACTCTGATGTGATTGGGGCTGGTGACACCTGAGGAACTGCTCAGAGATGGAGGAGCAGGGCCATGAGTTTGGAGGGCCCCTGCACTTTGAACCTGGGCTGTAGGGCTGGAATGTTGGGGCAGATTTAGCCCCTCAGAGGATGAGAGTGTGAGAAGCCAGGCAGGTGCCAAGCTGGCTGAGGTTCTCAACACCACAAACTCCAGGAAAGGGAACAAAATGAGATTCAAGAAACCAAGACAGAAGAGGTTCAATTGTGTGGCCTGGGCCATGGCTGAGGCAGGGGAGGTGACTGCAGAGTGATGGCCGTGGAGTGTCCAGGGCCCATCCCTGGTGTGGGAGACCTGAGTTTTCTTCCTAGAACAAAAAAATAAATCTAGTCTATAGCAGAGGTAGAACCAAGTATGCCTATTCTAGATAAATAAGTAGATCCCCAAACACCTTCTGTTATAAAAAATACTAAGGATAGCCTTCTCCACTGATCATTTTAAGCTAAATTGATGAAATTACCATTTATATACATAAAAAATTTATCAAATATCAGAAGTTTCATATGATTCAATCTTAGTAAGTGTCCCACAGGGTTGGGCTATGTGGTCAGTGGAAAACATGGTGACCATTTAAGTGTCAGTGAACTTCCCTGGCAATTTCATTTCCTCCATTGTAAAATGGAGATAGTGATCCACACAGCTCTTCCTTCAGCAAAATTGCTTTAAAATATAACAATGAAAATAATAATCAATCAGACGCTGAAAGAAAACAAGATCAAGTCTCCACCATGTTAGCATTACACAGTGAACGTTAGAGCAACACTGTGGGTATCATCATAGTTCTGATCAGAGTTAATGGAAGTAAGCCACCAAAGCCATGTCACTCTGCTTCCTGGCCTGGGCAGTCACTACCTTTTGGTATCCAGGTGTCACCCCTGCTAGGAGGAGGCCAGTGATTTTGGAACAAAGGTTACACAGAAACAGGGGCTGTCTCTAGTGGCCTCCTGAGCACCTGATATCTAACTGGCCTGGGGACTCACAGCCTTAGCTCAGATTTCTGTATCATAGGACCTGGATCTCAGAGGGCAAAGGAGAAAGGTCTGAGTAGAAACTCTTAGAGCTTTCCAGGCCTGAAAAGAATCTCCCTCCTGGGCAGGCCCACACTGCCGCCCTTACCTGCTGTGTTCTCTGCCTCTGCACACACTGGGGTGCTGGAAAGCCTCAGGGGCCTGTGGCTCTGTGTGGCTGGGCTTCCCATTTGCATCACCCAGGGAGAAATCCTCACCAAGCAGAGAGATGATAGGGCGGGACGTAGCTATTCAGACAGCTATTCCTGTCCCAGCCTCTCCCACTTTCGAGCTGCCGTAAGATTGCAGTTCAGTGGCAGCCCAGTTACAATGACAGCAAAGCTGCTTTCCCCAGTGGCAGACATCATGTGGGCATTTCCTCGGGCCTGTCAGGAACATGGGACGCATCCGGTGCGGGGGCTGCAGTCACAGCAGGAAGTGACCAAGTGCAGGCTGGGCTGCCTTTCTTCCAGCTCTGAATCACCACCACACACAGGAGACAGGAACTCAGTCCAGGCTGGGTAGAAAAGGTGGAGATTCCAGCAAAAGGATCAGGAAGACATTTAGATAAGAGGAGGATAAAGCAAATGCAGCACCCCCTCCACACACACACAGACACACAGACTCATACTCATGTGCACCTGTCATCTGTCTTCTGTGCGGGGCTAACAAGCAAGCCATTAAATGGATTGCAATTATTCCGTAACAAGCATCATCCCAATGTGTTTCCAGTGTCTGTAAAGCAAATCCAAATTTCCTAAACCAGCAACAACTTTCTTTTCCCTGTATCCCTACCCCTACTCTCTGATTTTTACTGTCCCCTAGCCACATGGGGCTTGGAATCTGTCCTTCCCATTCCTTCCCCCTTACCTTTACTTTTGCAATTCTTCCCAACTTTCCAGAAAATTTTTGTTCTCTCTATCCAAATCTATTCCTGAATTCAGGAATGAATATTTATTGAGAACACTGGGTAGCTATCATATGTCCGGCATGGTACTAGGCCCCAGGGACACAGCAGTAAGCAAAGGAGGCAAGAGCCCTGACCCCACAGTCTGTTATCTTAGTGAAAATCCTACTTCTACTGAGATCTCTTCACTCAGAGCAAGATTACCAATGACAGTTATTTGGCAATTAACTTCTGCTTTATTTTTTATCATTATTCTATTGTATTGTTATTAACATTTTATGAATATATATACTTATAAGGGAGGGCAAAACTGAACCACTGGCTGATTATGTCTCTGAGATGTCTTAGGCTTGTTTTCCTGTCCCTATGTAATTAAATTCATCTATACACATATATATTATATTGACACTAAAACAAATACAAATTTAATTTCATGTGTGACGTATTTTCCCAACGCATTTGATAATGATTGAGCAAGAAGTTTAGTGTATTAAAAGGCAACCGCCAAGACCTAAGAGTAGGAAGGAGCTCCCCAAGGGCTGAATTTGCTCCCCAAATCTGTTTTGGGTCTTTGAAGAATCGCTCTGGTCTTCCTACAGCTGTTAGTCAGTAAAGCCCTCAAGACAATCCCCTGGGTTAGCTGGTATCTGCTCACATCACTGGGGCTACCGGGAATTCATGGTCAAATTCTCACCATCCACAGCCTCCTGAAGTTCACAGTTCTCAATCCTCATCTCCATAGTGACTACAGTTGTACGGTCTCCTCGTTACACAGTATTTGGATAGACAAGGACCAAGAAGTGGAAGGAGATTTCACTTTTTCCTTTTCTGTGAGTGTGCTAGAAAAGTAAAGCCCCAGATCGATCGGCCTCTGAATGATGGCAGGTGGAATGCGCCTTAGCAATCAATCTTAGTAAAATCTAAACTATCCAGGAGCTGGGTGTGGTGGTTCGTGCCACCACTTTGGGAGGCTGAGACATGAGGATCACCTGAGATGAGGAGTTTGAGACCAACCTAAGAAACAGAGACCTCCATCTCTATAAAAAACAAAAATATTTGCCAAGTGTGGGAGCAGGTGCCCGTAGTCCCAACTACCCAGGGGGCTGAGGCAGGAGGATCACTTGAACCCAGGAGTATGAAGCTAAAACGAACAGTGATTGTGCAGGCACACCAGCCTGGGCAACACAGTGAGACCCTGTCTCTAAAAAGAAAATTTACAAATCACAAAGCATATCTGTCCCTGGCATCTATCATTTAAATAAAAACATTGACTTCCTTCTGGACTGAACAACAACAACAACAAAGCAAGAATGAAGCAAAAATTATTTGAAATCTAGAAACATACACCTACAGGTTTAGGGGAAAGCTTCTGGATGTTTCACGAGGAAACATGGACAAAGGATTTAGTTTGTGAAGTCTACTTAATTGCAAGCTCCCTGATGGCAAAGACTGACTATACCTTACCCCTCTCGGTACCTCCAGCACTTACTTTTATTTATTTATTTATTTATTCATTTTTATTATTATTATTTTTAGAGACAGAGTCTCATTTTATCGCCTTCAGTAGAGTGCCATGCCATCACACAGCTCACAGCAACCTCCAGTTCCTGGGCTTAGGCGATTCTCTTGCCTCAGCCTTCCGAGTAGCTGGGACTACAGGCACCCGCCTTAACACCCTGCTATTCTTTTGTTGTTGTTGCAGTTTGGCCGGGGCCAGGTTTGAGCCGCCACCCTTGATATATGGGGCCAGTGTCCTACCCACTGAGCCACGGGGGCTGCCCGTCCAGCACTTATAGTGGCTGGCACATAGATGTCACATTTGGTAAGTACCTATTGATTAAATAACTTTAACACACGATGTTTCCTTCCTTTGGGGTGTTACTCTGAGATGTGTTTTTATATAGATAAATTTATATTAAAAATTACATATTTTAGGTGAGGTCCCACCAAATACCCTCCCCTAATGTGCATAATACAATGGTACATTTCAAAACTATTAAGAATAGAGTATAAATTCTCACAACAAATAACCACGCAAGGTGATGGCTACATGAATCAGTTCGATGTAAGCATTCCACACTGTTTATCAGTTCAGCACATTGTACCCCATAAATGCATTAATACACACAGTCATGATTTAACAAAGAAAAAATTACATATCTTAATATAAATTCCACCATATTATATTTTATAATATATGGTATATTTGCATTATGTAAAATAAATGTATGTTATAAAAATTTAAGTAAATTGTTTTTATATTTCATTGTATAATTTAATATAAAAGAATAAAGAATCCAAGCTGAGCATTGGTATGTGGCAAGCACTTTGTTCATTTAGTTTAGATTTCTGTGTTCCCTCCCAGATCCTGAAGAGGCATAAGAAAGGTTCCTATTCAGGAATGGAAGAAAAAGTATCCAATGTACTCAGCCCTACTATGAAGCTAAACTATAGCTTTCACATGAAGGCTATAACCCAACTATAGCACAAGACTATGGGGAAAGGACCAAGGAACGGGAAGGGAGGGGGGAGGTTTGGGTGGAGGGAGGGTAATGGGTCGGGGCACATCTATGGTGCATATTTTTATCTATAATAAAAAAAAAATCAATATTTAAAAAAAAAAAAAAGAAAACCCCCAAGGAGCAAGGCCAGGATGGTGACATACTAAAAAACCCAGGGAATTACCTCTGCTTCAGTCCACTATTGACATGCTAAAGGTACATAGGGTGCTTAAATCTTCTGTTGTTGTTTTTGGGGGGTTTTTTTTTAGATCGTCTAAATTTCTATGCAAAATTTTAAAACCTTGACAATCAATTAAAAAAAAAAAAATTAAAGCAGTGTGCAGATCAAAGAAAAGAACCAGGTAGTCAATGGTGACCTCTGCAGTAGAACATAAAACATCAAGACATTTTTATCTCTTAATATTATGCATAAAATTATCCTAAAATAGTAATTCTTGACAACTGAAAGGACTCCAAAGAAATGAATGATGAGGGTAAGTTTTGTTGAGAAAGCTAAGATCTCTACTTGGCAGAGGAGGGGATTCAATAACAGAGGGAAAGGTCTGTAGATAAAAATAGAACAAAAGAAAGAAGAGCCAGATGAGAGAGAGAGAGAGAGAGAGAGAACATAGGAAAAAGGAAAGAGCAGATCTAAGGTACAAAAGGACATTTTATGGAAGTAAATATAACTCATCCTAGCAAAATTGTTTTTAGCAATTCTTAGTGGCTACAATGTCATCATTATTTATAGCATTCAGCATACTTTATGATACCTAACTTTGGGTTTGTCTTAAAGATGAATGGGACCCTCGAAGAAAGCTGGTTATTCCTGGAATTAAATACTTAACAGGCAGCGAAAGTGCTGAAGATATTTTTGAGAGTATGATGGCTTTAAGACAAATGCAATTTTTCCCTGCAAAAAATTAGAGTTAAGAGGAGAAACTATTCATAAATGTGCTTTAACCCTTTGGAGGAAAATAGACTTGATCACAAACACCCGGGTGCCATCTTATACATGAACACATGTACAGCTTGTCTCAGGAATATAGACGCAGCTGAAAGCCCTGAATATTCCAGAATGCAAGGGTCAAGTTGTGTCATCGTAAAAATGATAAATCTCCATTTGTGAAAATAATTTTCCATGTATAAAGAAAATTAAGAGAACTGGCCCACTCCTGAGATATGAATATAAATAGATATTTATAGCAATCCTGTGCTTCTTCCAAACATTATTTCAATTTTTACAAAATCCGTTGGGATTTAGACCCAACTATTTCAATAAAGACTTGATATGAAACTCTCCTCGTTTCTTCTTGGTTTTTCTCTCTGAACGGATATTATTTTTCCTTTTTTCTTTATTTTTTCTTTTTTAACAAAAGTCAGTAGAAGTGTTTAAAATGTCACCAGTTACTTTTTCAAATTTCTATCCAGATAAGTCATATTTTGAAAACGACAACTAGTATTTTCTGCACGTAGCCATTTTAGAAGTTTTATAGCTTATCCAATTTAATTCAGAGGGTGGGCAGGTAAGGGTTTGGATGTGGGGTGAGGGGGGGATATGGTAGAAGTGGGCAAATCATACCTTGCCCTGCCCATAAATGCCAATCAACCACAAGTCAGTGGCACGGGTCTCCATTTTTCAAATGTCAGTAAGTCTTCTAATACATATATATATGGCAAGCGACTGTATAGTTCTCATTCCTCATGATCTCATTTTTAAACATTCCTGATCTTTCATCCCTTGCTTATGTTTCTGATGGAGTGACACAACCTCCAGCCCATTCAAGTTCACGTCCTGAAATCTTTGATAAAGCTTACTGACACTCTGACCTCTTTTTTTTTTTTTTTTTTTTTTTGCCATTAAATGGGATGTCCCCCAACTGGGCAGCTCACCCCATTTTAGTTTTCTTTTTTCCAATCAAAAATGACTTCAATCGAGTACAGCATTGTAACAAATGCACAGAAGCAAAAATTTATTTTTAACATTAAAAAATTTACCTAACAAATGCATTTTGTATAACCTGGTTCTTTGAGCCTTCAATGAATCCCCAACAATAAAAAAAAAAAAAAGAGGATTTTGTAAAATTACAGTTGGATACATAAAGGTGGTCACAATCGATTATGAGCAATACAAAAAAAAAAAAAAAAATTGCGTCCTCATCACCCAGGGATATCCCTAGGTATCATTTTCTATGTGTGAATATGTAGTCACGCTTGTACTTTTTGAACAGCAGAATGACACTAATTTCTAACCCAACGTCCTAAATTACCATGAATACTTTCCTGCCAGTAAATGTCAACGCATGATTCTTAACACAGCAGCCATGGCATATGAAGTTGGACAACTAAATTCGGGAACTTGTCCTAGAAAAAGTGCTACTTAACTCCCTGGTGAATATCACTATGGTCACCTTTGAAGTACTCCCCTTTGGAAGCCGTGTCCTGAGGCCAGCACCTAGTCCATATGTCAAAGAAGTTTTGGAACTCTTTCCGAAATGGCCATTAGAACTGTCATCATACAAGGGGTGACAATTAAGTTCGTAAACTCATCCTAGAAAAAAAAAATGCTACTTTCCTCATTACCGAGTATCATTTTATTCCCTTCAACTATAGTGATACTCAGCAAAGGGGTATGTAGCACTTTTTCTAGAATCAATTTATGAATTTATTTATCTAGCCTTGTACTACGCATGTGTGTGCCGTATTATGTTTAGTCCATCCAGTGTTTCAGTATTATAAACAATTCTGGGGAGAACACCTTTCCAGCTCATTCTTTAGCCATACCTCTACATACAGTCCTAACAACATCCTAACAACAGCCACAGCAATAGCAGTGGAAATAATATTTAGTCTGTGTCAGCCTGTGACTCAACACTTTTCACACATTAACTTATTTAATCTTGGCACCCATACCAGTTTTATATTTTAGAAAACTAAGATAGAATGGGGATAAGCAATTTGTCTTAGAAAGTAATATTTACAGATTTTGCAGATCTGGTTGAATCTTTAGCCCATTTTTTCGACCATCCTCTCTGTTCTATGGCCCTGGAGGGTAAAGTTTTCAGCTCAAACAACATTGATGTTTCAAAGTACTTTGATGAGACTCTCCAAGGCCCTCCACTTAGACCAATGTCCACTGCCTCTGTGTATTTAAAGGCTGGGGTTTCCCGGGCTCTCCAGAAACATCTCACCAACACCCCTACCACCATTTAAACACTGCCTTTAAGTTCGCTGTAACACCTCAGAAAACGATGCTATAAAAATAAGCAAAAGATCTGGGACTCAAATTGAACATGAAAGTTGTTGTGGATATTGTTTCTTGACAAACAGCCTCTCCAAACCACATAAATTGTCCAAAACCTCTTAAACCTTTGCTCTACATCACCCACAGAGGACCGCAAAGGAACTACAGGCTAATTGAAAAATCATTCACTCGGGATGCAGTAAGGCTCGCACTCCCCTTCTACGGACATAATATAGAAAGTGGAAATACGCGGAACCCTCCCCAAACTGAGCAATTGGATAATCAGCTTGCTCATGGGGAAATCATTGTGCTTTTCTCCCTTCCACGGCTGCATTTGTATTTAATAATTCATGGGAGATTAAAAAAAAAAAAATTCTGCAGGGAAGATCAGGTATCCAAACTCCATCCACTCCTTCAGCCTGCCTGTTCCCCTTTCAAAGAAAAACTGCTGTATTGACTGAGAAGCCAGTCTCCCACCCAAGAGCTGATGTTTCTAAAACCTATTGTTCAAAGATCATTATCACGGTTTTCCATTAGCAGGAACTAAGTAAACGCTTTCCTAAATAATCCTGTCAATGGTTTTAAAAATATATATTTATTTTTGGAAGAAAGGCTCAATACAGGACTGGCAAGGGGATTATATTGATCCTCATTTTGGAGAATTTTCCCCCCTGTTTTTTTTTGGAAGGACAATTAATATTGACTGTACCTATTATTAATTTTCTGCAGTCAGCAAGGGCTTTTAGGTTTTGAAAGTATAATATCAATATAGACTGTCTTAGAAGCTCTTACTTATTTTATGTTTTCCTCCTGCACTCAATGTTCCGTACTCCCACAAGATAGAGCTTCATCAGTTTCAGGCAATCTGCAGCTACAGGAAGTCATCTGATGCTGGTGAAGGGAAGGCTCTCCTAATCTGCCCAGGGGCATCAGCTGGGGTTTCACAGGCCCTCTGTCCTGGGGAGTGGGGACAGGGGGTCAAGTGCAGAGCTGGAAAGCGAAGGGGCCAGACAGGGTGTAGTAGCTTCTTCCTTGTCTTCATCTGACAAGCTCAGTTTTCCACCCTCCCCTCCACCACTGCCTCTCTGGAGCATGTGGACTTCTGGATGTACATTTCTGTGAACGTCAACACTTTGGGTGTCGTTGCGTTCTGTGAACACCTCTCTCTGTTCTTTCCAGAATCCCTAGGAGAATACCACCAGCGATGTTGATAAGAGTTAACACCTTGCCTCTGGGGCCCTGTTCAGGCCAGAGTGACCTGGGTCATAGTTCCTGCCTTCACAGCAACCTGTGGGCTTCTGGGCATCAAAGCTGGTCATCATTTTTTAAGTGCTACCTGGAGGTGTCAGCCTAGAGGGTCACAGGAGGCAGGCAGGGTCCCCTCGGTAGGCTCTCCTCCCCCTTGTAGGCACCTAAGTCATTGCAGAGCTTCTGCTGATGGGGCACCTGTCCCCAGGGATGTATAACCCATCCATTGCTCCCTCAGCCAGGAGCATCCCTCTCTGGCATTCTGTTCTATCCTACACAGGCTGATGCTGGTTACTCAGGTCTTCCTAAGCCACGGTGAGGCAGCACACAGTCCTTTCTAGCTCTCTCACAGTAGAGCTGTCTTCAGGCTGACACATTCCTTCCTTCCTCAGTGAGGTACTTAGTGCTGACCCTCTGCCAGGTACAGAGCTGTGTACCACACAGTGACCTCTGTCCTGTCCTTGGGAAGCTCACAGTGTGTAGTACCTGGGGGTTGCAGAGTGAGAAATGAAAGGGAAGCATGGGAATATTTTGAAAATTGTGATAATCAGCATTAGGAATAGACCCAGCACATACACACTAGAAGAACAAGCTGTTCTGCTACTTATACACTGGGATATTTGGGGCAAGTTCCTAAACCTCTCTGTGCCACAGCTTTCTCACCTCTAAAATGAAGCTAATAATAACTGCCTACCTTAAAGTGTTGCCAGGACGATTAAACAAAGTAATGCACAAGAAGTGCTCAGTACAATAATGCTTGGTCCTTTGTAAGCATCTTGTGTGGCCTTGGCCTCAGCATTCCTGTCCCAGTCATCAAGGACAGAGGTGAGTACGTGGGAGCATGAAAGTGGGGCCCCATGGAAGACTGACTGGGCAGCCTCTGCAGAGACCATGAAGGGGTCGTGTCTCTCAGTAAATCCAGTGGTGCAATGAGGCCAAGCAGGGGTGATGGCCAGAGATGAGAGCAGAGAGGCAGAGACTGGCTGAGGCTGGGGTTGGAACTGACCCTGAGGGCCAGGGGAAGGAACAGGGGACTTTGAAGCAGGGATACAATGGTGAAATCATGGGCTCTGGGCAGCCCAAGGTGACAAGGGCAGGGGTATGAGAGGCACCTGCAGCACGGGCCAGGCCGCTGGGGACAGATATGAAGTAGATGGTTCAGGAATAGCTGGATGGATGGGAGCTCAGGGCGAAGGTGCTGGCTCCGTGGCACGGCCGGCTCTCCCCTTGCTCTGGTCTTTCCTCCTGGCTGTCCATGTCTCCCTCTTTTTTGCCCATTTCCTCACTGTCCCTCCAAGTCCTTGTCATCCTTGTCACTGGTCTCTGGCTCCCTGCCTCTGCTCTAGGCAGGTGTATCTCTCCTCTCCCCAACACTTTCCCTCCCTGCGAGGCCCTTCACGTGCTCTCTCTTTTCCCAGAGCACTTACTGCCTCCCCGCAGGTATTTACTTTGTGTGCCACTTCTTGTCGGTCCCTTCCCCTGTCCAGTGCGATGTAAGCTGAGATTTTCTGCCTGTCTGCTCACCGACAGATTCCCAGCGCCTAGCAAACAAAGTACTTGGCACATCAGAAGTGCTCCATAGCAAGTCCAGCGTTTGTTGTGATGGTGGGGAAGCCGAGTGGCTGGCCAGGGATAGGAGATAGTAATGTGGGACGCCTCCTTCAGTAGCAATCAGAACGCCTAATTTGAAGTTAATATCACCAGAGAAGCAGCCACAGTCCCATGGGAAACGGAGGTAGGGGATGGGTTCCACCTGACTGTCCAGTTCTGCTGGAGCTCAAGCTGAGTGTCCCCTTCCACCCCAGCTGAACATAAACCTAAGCTAGAAACAAACTTTTTCTGTTTTAAAGCATTGGGATTTGGGAGTTGTTATTGCAACAGAACTAATCCATCCTGACTTAAATAAACCTAAAAATATTCCAGCACCTGTGTTTGAAATGGGATGGATAAGACGTATGCCTTATTCTCTACAAGCTCACCATTTTGAGAAATGATGGGAAGAAAAATTAGAAAGCAACGCAAAACTTTATATTTTACCCTTAATTTCTTTGACTCAGAAGTATTTTTATTTAATACTATTTATGATATAATGTGCATATACAGATATTGGTGATTCTTAATATTCTTATTACATGGAATATATTTGGGGGGATTTCACTTTCTTAGTTAGGGGTATTGGCAAATACTACAGGTTTGCATTAGTCATCTCTGCTATATTGAATAATCAAGATTAAATTAATTTTGATTCTTTTAGATTCTTTTGATAGAAAGTTATGGAGAAAACTCCACTTAGGCTGGCTAAAGTTATAAGAAAGTTAACATTTCACATATATGGAAGTTAAAGCCTCAGTTAAAAGAGAAAGAACAGTTTAGGAAAGAACAGATAGAGAAAACAAGGTGACCAATGGCCCCCTGGTGTTGTGACGGGCTTTCCTGCTGTGATATTCAGGGCGCTCTTGTCCCTGACCTCCAGAATTTCCTTACTATAATACTTCGAAGATATGGGAGTTGATATCACAGGAAACATACACTTTTGGAACCATAGACTTAAGTTTTCTTTCTCTTGGACACTTAAAAGTAGAGATGATATCATCACTGGCCAAGAAACACTATGACATGTCAATAAAATCATCTCACTACCTTGAAACGAACATTTGCTGAACTCCTATTAGAGCTGAAGATTATACTGGATATGCTGGTTGCATCAAATCTGGATCACACAGAGATTTGGTCCAGTGGAGATCAAAAACCCCAAGACACTGGAATACAAGGTAGAAATACTAAGTGGTATAAGAAAAGCAAAAAGAGAGTGTGAGAGATGATCAGAGCAGGTGGCATCCCTGACAGTTGATAGCTGAGATGGTTTTGTTACAAACATTCAAAGCAGATGGGATCTAAGCTTGTCTTAGGAGTGCATTCCAAAGTGTAGCCAACTGGAGCAGCAGATTATAGCTAAAATGCTATCCTGGGGTGTCCATGCTGCAAACAGAGGCATGATTCACTTCTTTCTGCCTTCCTTGGGGGTGTAATCAATAACTGGGGCCTCGGGCAACCCACACCTACCAGACAGACTAGAATAAGAGATGGCAGACAGTCTCTCTGGGTTTCAAAGTGACTCACTAATGGACACCTTAGTGAGTTCAAGGTCAAACTGCTGATCCTGCCAGGACCTGTACGTACAAGGTACACTTTATGTGCCAAGCCATGATCCTAGCACCTTACATGACTCATCTCACACAGCCTTCCTCAGGAGCCTACTTTACAGACAAAGAAACTAAGACTGAGAGGTTACATCATGTTACACGGGTGAATGGGTGAAACCAGATTTTGAAGGCTTGCGTGTCTAATGCCATAGACCACATTCTTTCCATGACATCAGCAGCCAGCTATGCCCTGGCTCAGTCCACATGGAGCAGCTCCCATCTCCACCTTCACTATCTGCACCGTACCCTCCTGGACTCAGTTCCCAGTTCTGCGTTTTCTCAACATCCATATCACATTGCTACCCATACCCAGTGGGACAGTCCCTAAATTCTGTTGAGCAGTGACCTGACTCCACTCTATCCTGTCCAGGTCTTTTTCAAAGACAGACTTCCAGGGTTGTCTAGAAATGAAAAGCACCAAGCATCAGGGTGTCTAGTGGCCATTTAAACAGGCCAGCCTGTGATCAAACTGCCCCACTGTCCAAGTTCAACACGTTATTCCCACGTAAGTGAGTACCAGGTCTCACCGCAGCACAACGCAAAGGCAGGAAAGCAGTAACAAATAGCTGCTGGGCTCTGCAGTTCTGTATTATTTATCTAATAGCTAATATAATATCAAGTGACAGTTGAAACAGGCTACTTTCACCTAATCTGAGCATGCTGTATGCAAAACAGCTCTGACCCTGGCTTGATTCCTTAAAGCATGTAGGATTTAATTATCTCCCACTGTTATAGATGTAATGACATGTTACTTAGTACTTTCAATGCTGATAAACAAGGTTTTTCTGACAAGTGAGCTAAAACTAGACCACAACACAAAGCTGCAGCATAAAATGTCCCTGTTCCTAAACTCCAGGTTTCCTTTCCTACAGGTGAAAATGATTCCTGCTTCCTTCCAACTGATCATCCTAGACTTTCTTAAACATGGTTAGCCTAGAGAAATGAGTTATGCAATGTCTTTTCTGAAAAGGGGAACTCTGGTGCTCAGGGGGACAAACTAACAAAAAGGGAGTGGGAGCACGAGGGAAGAGAAACAGAGACCAGCATCTGTGTATTTTATTAACACAGAGCTGCAAATAAACACTGGTGGGAGTCTCAATACACTTGACTACACACTATCATCTTTATGTCATAGCTAAGGCCCTGGACTTGGAGAGTACAGTGGAGATTTATCTGCAGTGATAAAATCTCCAGTTTCTCTCAATTCACATTCATTTCTCCCATCTTTCTTGAAGGAGTACTCTCTCCTCCCTCCCTAAGGATCACAGATCTGTTCCCTCTCCCAGAGCCCTCCCCCTACTAATCTCTTATTTAACTGAGTTTGACATCTCTCTAATACTTATTTAGAGCTGCCTGTCACCTCTGTCCAATGCCTCTCCCCCTCACAGCTGGGTATTTGCTGCTACACATTGTCACCAGGGAAGAAGGTCTGGATATTAATACAGGTGGCAGAAAAGCCAGCAAGGCCTCAAGTTTTGTGCTAGCTGGAGGGAGGTGGAATAAGAGACAATGCCATAGATGTTGCTCTCAACTGACCTAAATATAACTCCAGGTATAGGTTATTTTTTTTTTTTAATAATCATCTAATTCAATGAAAAAAGAAAGAGGAGAAAACTTGTGTCCTGGAGCTGTAACCATCTTTCCCTAAATTGGTGTTTCCTTGTGTTTTCTGAACCACAGTTCCTTTCAAGAATCTTATGAGAGTTATAAATCGGTACTTGCAAACGTGTGGTCCATGATTTGTACCCAACCCGAAGTCATGCTATGTTGGGCCTGCACTATATCTTACAAATCTTTGAAGGAGTTGCCAACATTTAAAATTAAAATCTCTTACATAAAATCCAGAGAAGTTGCTTCTCTTGAAAAGTTTAAAGGTCTGACAGTCCTGGCTCAGCACGACCTTATGGTAAAAACTGGCTAATGCTGAGTAGCAATGTCTCCTTCCAGTTGAATATGTGAAGTCCATTTGGCCACACTCCCCACCAGTCCCTATTGCCCTCCGCCTAACTATATCACTCATTTGTATGGTCTGTGGGCCTGTAGGTTTCTGATCCCTGCCATTGACTCTTCCTCCAAAGAAATGTGTATACACACAACATTCAGAGTGAAAGTTCTGTGATGAATGGAGCCATTGGTATAGATTATCCATTATCCAGAGTTTCATGAGCTTAGTCTGATCTTTAGCTTCCTTGTCTGTAAAAGCAAGAATGTGCATAATCGTTTAAGTCCCTTTCTCTTTTTGCCTTTAAGAGAGAAGACAAAACCTATTTTGAAGTGAATGCTCAAGGGTAGTAGAAAGCTCAAAGTTTCAAAGAAAAAATGTTTCTTATTCTGTAGACCTACATATGAGCCACCACCCACAGTATAGACATTTGAAGACTCCATAGAGGAAAATTGGCAGGTTTTTAGACACACGCTTCCACCAAATAGTCGTCCATCCACCACTCTGAACCATGGAGTGTCCACTTTGCACAACAGGCCATCATCTGTGGTTTGTCTAAGGAGCAGGGTATGCATCAGAAATGTGGGACAGGAAACAGCCTGAAAACCCCACGGACAATGCAGTTGAACGTGGTTAGGAAGAGAACTAGCACTCAGGGACTAAATCTCAGTAAGAAGCCGATAACGTACCTTAAATTGCTCTGTTGGGCCTCCCATCCTGCGTTCTTTTCCCCAGAATCTTATAAATAGGGCCTAAGTATAAATTAAGCCGTTCACATGATGGCTATTTTCTAACAGGTCAGTGATATGATGGAGACGTACAAGGAAAGCTGTATTTTATCCTCCTACTTACAGAATCATAGTCTTTCAGTGCAGAAAGAACTTTCAAGAGGCCCTAGTGTCCCCTTATTTTACAGAGAAGGATACCAAGGGCCAGAGCAAGGGAAATATTTGACCCAAGAAACAGGATTCTGCACACCTGTCCCCAGGCTGACGGCACATCTCTGTACTTTTTTGTTTCCCCATCCCCTAATTTATAGCATAGCGTGGACTATAGATCTGGCCTTTCTACATTCAGAGCTTGCTTTCATTCATACTTGTTGAGTGTCTATATTTCTCTTGACTCTGTTTCTTTCTCTATAAAAGTGGAGATAATGGTAGTTTTTATCTCATAGGATTATGTGAGGATAAAATGAGATAATTCATGGAAACTACTTAGAACGGGGCTCAACATATAGTAAGAACTAAGTAAATATTAGCTGGTGCTTTATTACCAGTCTTGACTCTGATTAAAATGAACTGAGAATGGTGTGGGGGACACGCAGGTGTACTTCGGGTTCAACTTGCAGGGCTGGTGGGTTCTCACTGTGGGACATCAAGTAAGTGACCACTCTGAGATTTAATTACTAGTCAGTAAAATGTTGATGGAATTTAATGAATAATGTGTATGAAAATGGTCAGTAGCTTATTCAAAACAAAATATTTTTAATAAATATCCATTAATATTAACATTGATTTGAACAAAGTGTTTTTGGTTGAATTCCATGGGGGTCTCCACATACAGTGAGTGGGTAAAGTCTTAGAATAATGTCTTGGAAAGGGAACCACCCTTTCCCCACCCCCCAATACACCAATTAGCACCAATAATAACAACTAATGTTTGCTAAGGACTTGTGATCTACGGAACATTGTGCTAAGTGTGCCAAGCGCATGCATGGATTGACTCATTGAATCATCACAGGAATACTCTATAAAAGATCATATCATCATCACCCCCATTTTATTGATGGTGAAACTGAGGTTTGGGAAAATAAGGTAAATTACTCAAGGGCATACAGATAACATTTTAAAAGCTGGGATTTAAAATCAGGCCTTAGACCCCAAGGCTTCCCAAGGAAACAAAATCTATTGTTTTACTGGCTCCCCAATGAAGCAAAATTCATTCTCCTAATAAGGTTTATAGTTGGGCATTTCTACCAGGGTTGAAATGGACAGACATGTAAACTGATGAGATAATGAACTTGGTTTCTATCACAGAATTAAAAAGCAACTGGCAAACTGTTCTCTGATGAATGTGGTAGTTGAGACACATTGGCATGTGGAATATTAACTGCACCGAATCAAATAATCCACCCCAAATCATTATCAAACTGCCACTTGGAATTTTGTCCTTGTCAAAATGAATGGTTTCTGTTCATTGAACACCTATGCCATGCCAGGGGCCTTCTGGGAGCCTTAAGACGTCACCTAATCCTAATGTCATACAGGTATTAAAGGACAGAGGCAGGACTTGTTCGGAACCCATCCCATTTGAAGCCCAAACTTTTTTTTTCTTTGCCTTTTTTTCTTTTTTTGAGACAGAGCCTCGAGCTGCCTGGGTAGAGTGCTGTGACATCACAGCTCACAGCAACCTCCAACTCCTGGGCTCAAGCAATTCTCCTGCCTACGCCTCCCAAGTAGCTGGGACTACAGGCACCTGCCACAACACCTGGCAATTTTTTTTGTTTTTGTTGCAGCCGTCATTGTTGTTTGGCAGGCCCCAGCTGGATTCAAACCCATCAGCGCAGGTGTATGTGGCTGGTGCCTTAGCTGCTTGAGCCACAGGTGCCAAACCTTGAAGCCCAAGTTTTGTGCACAATGAGCCATAGCAAAAAAGTGGAGAAGTTAGCAGGGAAAGTTCTGAAACTAGCTGCCCACCTTCCAATGCCAGTTCCTCCCCTCTCTAGCTCTGTAGCTGTGGGAACTTACTTCTGATGCTTCTGTCCCGTCTCCTGCAACACAGGAAAAATGGGCCTCACAATGATGATTTTGTACAAGATCCTTAGAAATCTTTTTCTAAATCCTTAGAAGATTTTGTGCAAGATCTTTTGTGCAAGATCAAGACCCTGTGCACACCAGTCTGCATGTTGTAAGTCCCCAGTTCATGATCAGATAAGCACTGAAACAGGCATTTGAGAAGGTAACTTTTTGATGCCCATTAATTCTTATAATAGTAAAATAATGGGGCTTCTATTTTCATGCCATTTTTAATTTCATTTTTCTATTAATTCATTTTATATTTTAAAAGATTCATGACAGATTGAAATTTTTAAGGAAAAACATTTAAAAGGAAAGAAGGGGATCCTTTCCCACAAGTACTTAGAGAATCATTACAGTCGATGCTTACGTGTTATACATAAATGTTCAATAAATGTTCGTTGTGAATGTAATTATTTGCTAGCCTATCCCTCCATGTCCCACAAAGCCAGCCAAAAATTCAAGCAGCATCCAGATGATAAATGCAGGGACACAGGATGCTGGTGATTTACTCACCAGAGCTTGACTCTCTCCAAGCTCTAGTTCTTCACCTATGGGGGGAAACTGAAAAAATTCTGCGGGTCTTACTAGACCACATCAACGGGCTTCCATGAAGCTCCTTGGTGGAAATGTGAAAAATAATTCAGTCCCTCAACTTTTTCCCTCCATGGACGCTCAATAGTCTCCTTGTTTCACTGTTATAAATCTCTTCTCTTACCTCGCCTTCACCTCCTCATAGCCCATCCTTTCTACATAGAGGTGGTACCTGGGGGATTTATGAGGAGCTTGGGGCACAGACAAAGGTGGATTTAAAACCCCAGTTCTCCACTTAACCAGCTGTGTGACATGAGGTGCACTACAAATCATCTCAGAACCTTGGTTTCCCATCTGAATAACTGGTATGATGAGCCCCCTTTAGAGGAAAGGCCCAGTGGCGTAGCATGTGAAAATGTCCATTCCTCTTCTCCACTCTCCTTTGCAAGGTGATTGACACAGTATTTGGTAGAGGTGGGTGGGGAAGGGCAACTGATAAGGCCTGAGAACAGAGTCCCTTCAACTCTTATTTATTTATTTTCCCATCGACCCACAATGGATTAATAAATTGTGGTACATGTACACCATGGAATACTATGCAGCCTTAAAGAAAGATGGAGACTTTACCTCTTTCATGTTTACATGGATGGAGCTGAAACATGTGTACTCAAAATCTTTCTGCTCTGTCATTCCCT
>CAUYPK010065098.1:0-25147 GCA_963574355.1 Loris lydekkerianus
TCCCTCCTCAGAAGCAGCATAACAAAATCCAAACTTGGCAAAGAGCCACAGTATACAAAATAATGATAAGAGGCAAAGAGCCACATTCATTTTGGCCGGGAGCCGCATGCGGCTCGAGAGCCACGTGTTCGCCACCCCTGGTCTATTTCATCAAAGGAAAGGGAACCTATCGCTATGTTCTTATAGTTAGGACTACAGACCTTACCAGCCACCAACCAGCAGAACCAGGGTAAAAAGAGCAAGAATTCAAGGGGAAAACATGCAAACTTGATCAGCCAAGGCTATTACACTGCCTTCTTTCCCACTGGGCCTTCTCCTATGAATTACTCTTTACAATTCCACACTCCACTTACCTATCTCACGTTTTCTTTCATTGGTCGTACAATCATGAAAAAATTCTGTCATCAGACTTTCCAATGCCCTGAGGGAGGCTTCTTCAGATGCCTAACAAAGGAATTTAAAAAAACATCAATAAACTGCATCTTCAGTTCTACTGTTTCTCAGGTTCCTTCTAGGTCATATTCAACAGCAACAGCAATTTACTTACTCAAAACATCTTGGTTCAACATTCTTCAAATGCATCATATAAGCCAGAAAAACTGAAGAGAATTTCCCAGTTGGCTCAAAACCGTAAGTTTTAGTACTCTTTATAAATTCATGCTACTATGCAATTTTCAATTATTTATGCAGAAGAAAAAGGAACAAATAATTTAAAACTCAATTCCAGAAACATGTTAGAAGCAAATTAACAGCCTAGACCCTGCCTAAAAGGCAGAGTGAAGAGATTCAGGGAGAATGTTAAAGCCCCTTCTAGATTATTCATCCACAATATATTTACATATATTAGGCATATTTTGACTGGGAGCAATTGTATCCAACTGCTGCAGGGATTCTTAGGGGCTTTCTTAAAGGTGCTTCCAAACTCACAGACAGTAAACTCTTAAGCTCATGTGAGCAGCCTGTGGAAACTAAAGTGCAGCTTTGAACCAAGCTAAGCAAGGGGTCAAAATTAGCACCTCTACCTCACAAACCCAGACAGACTCAGCATAACTGCTCAGGCTGGGAATGAGAAGAGAGAGGGCCCAAGCAGCCCAATGCTCACCCTATCCCTCTGCCACACAGAGTCCCAACCCCACTTCCTTTTCTCTCACTGAAGTAGAACATCAGCTGCAGCAACGACCATGAGACAATTCTCCACACACCTGTCTACAAAAAGGTGAGCATTCCCAGACCATTTCTAAATCCTTAGAGATCATCAAGAGCCAAGAGCAGCTCTGCTTTTTTATTGTGTTAATTTCTTTCTTCCTACCCACCTCCCTTCCCATATCCTCTCCATTACCCAAGGAGTGAAAGCTGACTATAAAAACTCCATTTTAATACAAGCCCACACTCAATTGTGTTATATGTCAAAATGTAACATACCAGAGGCTTCTACTTGGCAGTTTATTTTTGTGGAAACAAGAACTTCAGCCACTCTGTGGATAAACCAGCACTCAGGACTAGGACAATTATACAGAGAATGAATCAGGCTTGCACAAGCCCATCTCTACCAACCAGCATATGCCAATACCCCACACGTGGTGACCACACATAAACAGGACACAGCTGTCTCCCCCACAGTGCAGTCACAGAATGATGGCTGCACAATGACAACTGAACATGACAAGTTGAGTAATGATGAATTACTGTACAATAGTTTTAGCACTTGCGAGTTTGAGAGACTGTCTGAATTTTATATTTATAAGAATAGCCCTCTACTCTTCTTTGAAATTTCTACATCAGTTTAGTTAAAAAATATTCTTGGCCTGCGAGCCAAGCTGTTTTATTAAAAACTATCTATTTTTTCAAATGCAGAAATAAACTGAAAAGTAAGGCTAAAATAAGACTGCAGTCTTTTTAAATCTGTTTCAAGTGTCTGTGTTCATCAAAACAGCCTCACTGTTCTTACTGACTTTATAAGTAAATGTTATAAATCCAAACTTCTAAAATGAATTCATATAAATAAAAGAATGCCATGGTCTAAATCAAGTTTGGCATACCATTTAATTTGGGGGGAAAAAAAGGATTTGCTGTTTAAAATTAAAAGGTTGTGGGAAGATATAGAAGAATCAAGAAAAACAGCACATGTTAAAATAACATTGCCAAAAAATCAAAAGAAACCTAAATCAAGAAATAACTGTTGAACTATAATCAGCTATTTAGTTAAAATAAATCAATAGTTCTTCTGGAGTCAAAATGGGTTTAAAGCACATCTTCAAATCATACATTCCAAAATGTTTCTTGTGTTTAATCATTTTAGAGTAGATCCTAGAAAAAACCTGAGCTCATCACATCTAATAACCAACATTTATTTCGTACTGGTTTTCGAGGCAGTTCCTGACAATCTCCCAAAGGGCACAGTAGCTAGATTCTGTAATCTCAGAACTTCAGGAGGCTGAGATGGGAGGCTCACTTGAGTCTAGGAGCTTAAGACCAGGCTGGGTAACAGAGCAAAATCCCATCTCTATAAAAAATAAAAAATTAGCAGGGAGTGGTGGCACATGCCTGTAGTCCCAGCTGCTTAGGAAGCTGAGGCAGGAGGATGGCTTGAGCTCAAGAATTGGAAGTTACAATGAACTATGATTGAGCCACTGTACTTCAGCCTGGGCAACAGAGCAAGATCCAATATCCACACCCAAAAAAAAAAAAAAAAATCCCCAAAAACTTCCAAGGAAATCCAATTTATCCATCCCCAGTCCCATCTACCCCACATTCCCTGTCCCAACCCAAGAAACTAAGGGTCCTGCAGAAAGTGGAAAGACACAAATATCCAGAAGAATCCTAGACAAATGCGCCAATCAAATGATGATTACATTAAAAAAAAAAAAAGGGCTGCAAAAGCTAACCAAGATTTCTCAATAAGGATAAATAATGTGTTGTTCCTATTTTCAATCACTTCTATAATTTAACAATATCTGCCTCACAGGGTGTATGAGGATCAAATGAGGTGATCCACCTAAATTTGCTACATAAAACTAAAAATTATCTAATCTGTAATTATGGCAGCTCTCATTTTTATTTGTTCTTAGATACCAAATGAAAACAGACCAAAACAATACTAGTTTGAGGTTGCTGTGAGCTGTGACGCAGCACTCTACTAAGGGCAACATAGGGAGACTCTGTCTAAAAAAAAAAAAAAAAAAAAAAAAAAAATTTTTTTTTCTTTTAATCTTTGCGTAGGATGATGAATTAAGCTTGGCCCAGAATATACTCTTGGAGAACTATGTTTATATCTAAAACAAACCAGGGCGGCACCTGTGGCTCAAAGGAGTAGGGTGCTGGCCCCATATACCAGAGGTGGTAGGTTCAAACCGGGCCCTGGCCAAAAACTGCAAAATAAATTAATTAAATAAATGTAAAAAATAAATAAATAAACCAAAGTTTTCTGTTCAAGAAATAGTTAAAATCTGCAAAGTTGATAAGCTTTGAGCTCTGCCTGCCTTGACTTTAACTGCTCCTTTTATTGCAGTATTTGTGGGTCAGCAGTTCAGATAGATACCTATGCTACTGACTCACTTATTAAGGAACTACTAAATCAACCAAGACCCAGAACCACCTAATAAATTATAAGAAAAACTTGCATAATTTGAAATCTTCTCTGACTCTTCCCCATAGTCTCTATGCCTACCATAGATGTCAGCAAGTCAGCTGACTGCTGCTTCATGCTGTTTCCACCAAGCCACCATCCCCTGCCTGCATTACTGATTCACCTGGTTCCCTTGATGCCAGCTTTTCCGATTCCAATGCCATCTGTACTTCACCAACAGATAAACCATCCTGAAGGTTTTCTGCCCCTATTATTCTAACCTAACCTTAAATCAGGACCAACTAAGAAACTCAGCTATTTGATCAGCACCCAGGAACTCAAAACTAAGTAACTGATACTGCTTTAATTAAGTCCTTGAGATACAAAGACAAGTAAGATGGTCTCTGACTTCAAAGAACTGGAGGTGGCCTGAGGGAGACAAGGTAGAACCTATGAATAAAAAGATGATGATGGTTTACACCCTGCAGTAGGGGCACAAGAATTAACAACCTCAGGAGACCAAAGAGAGTATAACTTTGTCTGAAGGAAAGCTTCACAGGGGTGATGATATATTTTGGGTTTTGAATAATGCAGATGAGTTTACTAGGAAGAAAAGGAAGAGGAAAGCATGCCTGATTCAACATTATTCATCACAGGATACCATTACTCCAATCTGAACATTCATGGTCTCATAAGCAAATGTCTAGTCTTATCCTACATAAAGGACGTAGGATATTTATTTTTGTTACTTTTGATAAAGTCTTATCCTACATCCTGGTCTTCAATTTATAGTTAAACTTTCATGAAATTTCCTTCAAAGATTACAGTGTAAATCCTTTGTCTTTTCATCTTTTGTCTCTGTTTTATAATCAGTACCACAGAGTTTTGCCCATGGCACTTATTCTCTGGGCTGACTTAGAAATGCCAAATAGTTAAAACATGTAGGTTCTGGGGTTTCTTGAATTCAAAACCAAATGCACCTCCAGCCTTGGCCTAGTTATCTATCCACTTTTTTCTCCTTTGCAGAAATGGAGATATTAAGAGTACCTAACATACTGGGTTGTTCTGAGGATTAAATAAAATATCAAGCACACGGTAAACACAATGCCAGACATAAAAGTAAGAACTGAAGTCACAGCGATCAGTGTTAATATTATGCACATCAGGCTCAGGACCTATAGCTCAAGCAGCTAGGGCACCAGCCACATACACCAGAGCTGGCAGGTTCGGATCCAGCCCAGGCCCACCAAGATAGCCGGGCGTTGTGGCGGGCGCCTATAGTCCCAACTAGTTGGGAGGCCGAGGCAAGAGAATCGCCTAAGCCCAAGAGTTGGAGGTTGCTGTGAGCTGTGACACCACAGCACTCTACCCAGGGCGACAGCTTGAGACTCTGTCCAAGAAAAAAAAAAAAAATTATGCACATCATAGATAAATGAGGCTTCTCTCTCTAACATGAGCATACGCTATCTAGAGACTCTACCTAATATGTTTGTATTATCTATATCCAGCATGGACTGGTACTAAAATATTTTATAGATCAAATTAGGGAAGAGTAAAAGGAACAAAAAGACTCTTGGTCTCAGAATCGCCTAAGCTCAGGAGCTGGAGGTTGCTGTGAGCTGTGATGTTACAGCACCCTACCGAGGGTGACAATGAGGCTCTGTCTCTAATTTAAAAAAAAAAAAAAAAAAAAAGACTATTGGTCTCACTTTCATTTTCTCAGGAATACTGGTAGTTCCTCTGAGCTTAGAAACATCAGGGCTCGGCGCCTGTGGCTCAAGTGGCTAAGGCACCAGCCACATACACCTGAGCTGGCGGGTTTGAATCTAGTCCAAGACCACCAAATAACAATGACAGCTGCAATCAAAAAAAAAAAAAAATAGCTGGGTGTTGTGGCAGGCGCCTATAAGTCCTAGCTAGTTAGGAGGCGGAGGCAGGAGAATTGCTTGAGCCCAGGAGTTGCAGGTTGCTGTGAGCTGTGATGCCATAGCACTCTACCCAGGAGGCTCTGTCTCAAAAAGAAACATCTGAGAGTAGTGGCTCATATCTGTGATCCTAGCACTTTGGAAAGCAGAGGAAAGAGGGTTGCTTGAACCCAGAAGTTTGAGGTTGCAATGAACTATGATGACACCACTGCTCTCAAACCTAGGCAACAGAGACCCTGTCTCAAAAAAAAAAAAAAGACACATGTGACTTTTTAATTTCCTCTTTTCAGAGCTCTGATCACAATGATCTTTCCTTACAAAGAGACTCAATGAATCTGTTGTGGAAAATAGGAGACTACTAATAATTTTTTTTTTTTTTTTTTTTTTTTGAGACAGTCTCACTTGTTCCCCTTGGCATCAAGGTGCCATGGCATCACAGCTCACAACAATCTCCAACTCTTGGGCTCAAGCGATTCTCTTGCCTTAGCCTCCCAAGTAGCTGGGACTGGCACCCAGCTATTTTTTCTTAAAAGATGAGGTCTCACTCTGGCTCAGGCTGGTCTCAAACTCATGAGCTCAGGTGATCCACGCACCTCGGCCTCCCAGAGTGCTAGGATTACAGGCATGAACCACCTCGCCTGGCCTACTTAATAATTTATTTTAAAAAACTGAGAATAAAGGTGAAGAATAAGGTGTTTTGTACCTTAAAACCTAGATGACAGTTTTCTTAAACTCTAATTAATTCTCTAAAGTTTTACCTAATGGACTCTAAAACAACTATGCATAATGATTTTATGAAATTAGTATTGGTAAAAAATAACTATTTTTTTAATAACTATTTTTTTTTTAAAAGTTTTTTCACCTCTTCCAAGAGCCACATTCAATACATTCTACTAGTAGGCAAATTGTACCAGCTTTTGTATTCAGATTTGTGGCCTCCTTGGTATCAAACCTAAACAAAACAATGACTAGAGTCCCTGAGTCCCATTCAAATATTTCTGTGGCATGCCTAGAACAATTTTATTATTCCATTTGTTTGTATGTAAAGGTTTCTGAGAAAAGTGATTCTATCCTTGCTGCCAACCAAGGTGAAAAAGTATACAAAACATACCTGGTGTGTTACAACAGATGCCATCGGCAAAGAAATTCAATCTCGTGTAAACTCTCTGAAAGCTTACAAGATAACCATAGATGTCTAACCTCTCAAATGAACACTATGACTTCCCTATACCATTCACCACTCCAAAGAAAACAGACAAGGGAAAAAAAAACTCTTTGTTCAGTAGGCCTGCACAGAAGTATGAGATGAAATATTAAGCTTAAAATAACACTACCTATTCCCCTCCTGAAGTCACTCAGCTCGAAAAGCTAGAAAGCAGGAAAATGCATCAGGGAAGTGCAATTGGGAGAATAGCATTCACAGCAAGTCGAAAGTAGAGGGCGGCACCTGTGGCTCAGTGGGTAGGGCGCCGGCTCCCTATATGGAGGGTGGCGGGTTCGAACCCAGCCCCTGCCAAACTGCAACAAAAAATAGCCAGGTGTTGTGGCAGGTGCCTGTAGTCCCTGAGAATCACCTAAGCCCAAGAGTTGGAGGTTGCTGTGAGCTATGATGTGACACCACAACACTCTACCAAGGGCAACAAAGTAAAACTCTGTCTCTTAAAAAAAAAAAAAAAAAAAAAAAGTCTAAAGTCAAAATCTCACTTTATTTCTCTATAAGCAACTGGTAAGACCACTTGACCCTTTGAAGTCTAGCCGTCAGAAGGGCAGTCAGCAAAATCCAGAGTCACTGAATGACTTGCTCAAAGACTTGCAGCTTAGCCAGGCACAGTGGGCATGGAGGCTCACACCTGTAATCCTAGCATTCTAGGAGGCTGAGGCCAGAGAATTCCTTGAGATCAAGGGTTGGAGACCAGCCTGAGGAAGAGTGAGACAATAGGCCAGGCACAGTGGCTCATGCCTATAATCCCAGCATTTTGGAAGACCGAGGCGGGTGGATTGCTTGAGCTCAATAGTTCAAGACAAGCCTGAGTAAAAGCAAGACCCAGTTTAAAAAAAAAAAAAAAAAAATATATATATATATATATATATTAGTCGGGTGTTGTGGTGGGCACCTGTAATCCCAGCTATTTGGGAGGCTGAGGCAAGAGGATCACCTGAGCCTAAGAGTTTGAGGTAAAAGCTGTGAGCTCTGACACCACAGCACTCTACCAGGGGCAAGAAAGTGAGATTCTGTCCCCAAAAAAGAAAAAGGAAAAAAAAAAAAAAAAAGAGTGAGACCTCGTCTGTACTAAATATAAAAAAATTAGCCAGAAGTCATAGGGGGCATCATAGTCCCAGCTTCTAGGGAGGCTGAGGCAAGAGGATGGCTTCTGCCCAGAAGTTTGAGGTTACTGTGAGCTATAGTACTACAGCACTCTAGCCTGGGACAACAAAGTGAAACTCTATCTTTAAAAAAAAAAACACCCATGATCATATCAATGTACACAGCTATGATTTAATTAAAAAAAAAAAAAAGAAAGAAAAGAAAACTTGCAGCTTAGGCGCCTGACTCTGGGTCCCATCTGCACATGTTGAATTTGTTTCCTCAGCCTGTCTATGATAGCGGGCAAGGCTAACCAGAGGGATGACTAGAAGTACAAATAGATATGGATGTAATTAATTCTAAACCTTATGTACAAAAGTTGCACGGAAAAGAATGTCACCGGCTTGGTGCCCGTAGCACAGTGGTCGGCGCCAGCCACATTCACCAAGGCTGGCGGGTTCAAGCCTGGTGGCCCAGGCACGCTAAACAACAGTAACAACTGCAACAAAAAAACAGCCTGGCATTGTGGCGGGCCCTGTAGTCCCAGATACTTGGGAGGTTGAGGTAGGAGGATCACTTAAGCCCAAGAGTTGGAGGTTGCTGTGAGATTTGACGCCATCTACCCATAGTTACATAGTTAGAATTTGTATAAAAAAAAAAAAAAAAAAAAAAAAAAAATTAAAGAAAGAAATGTCATCTACTAAAGCAAAGAAACAGCCACAGCATGACACAGAAACTTAAAGCCAGGCGGTTGCACGCACCTCTCTATTAACATGTGTCTGAAATTAACATAGTTATCCCTTTGTATCAGAAGGGCTTCTAGCTGTCTTGCCTACAGCTTATATCTTAACAATATTTGCCCATTGGGAATAACTACAGACATATATATAGACTATGCACAATGTCTTCATCCAGACGACATTTGATTAAAACATTTACTTTGGCTACATGTACTTAAACACAATT
Source organism: Loris lydekkerianus (assembly GCA_963574355.1). Lineage (NCBI taxonomy): Eukaryota > Metazoa > Chordata > Mammalia > Primates > Lorisidae > Loris > Loris lydekkerianus. Next base: position 8,762 of record CAUYPK010065098.1, read on the forward strand.
CAAGTCATCAAAAAGTACTTTTCTGCTTTAATTTAAACCACCATAAAGTTGATCAATGACATAACACTGCTCTAGTATTTACTGGTTTTGCACAAAGTACCCAGTCTCTGTCTCTTCCATGAACAAAAGGAATTTGATTACTGCTGAGAACCAAAGAAGCAGGATGAGGCAGTGCCCATAGTTCAGTGGATAGGGCGCCAGCCACACACGCCCAGGTTGGCAGGTTCCAACCCAGCCCAGGCCAGCTAAACAACAACCGCGACAAAAAAAATAGCCAGGTGTTGCAGCTAGCGCCTGTAGTCCCAGCTACTTGGAAGGCTGACACAAGAGAATCACTTAAGCCCAAGAGTTTGAGGGTGCTGTGAGCTGTGACGCCACAGCACTCTACCGAGGGCGACATGAGACTCTGTCTCAAAAACAAACAAAAAATCATCTGTTGGCTGGGACTCTGCACTTTGCTCCTCACTGCTCCCAGCTGGCTAAGCAATTAGAAAAGAGAAAATAAGAAAAGGGGCTCAGCACCTGTAGCTCAAGCAGCTAAGGCACCAGCCACATACACCAGAGCTGGCAGGTTCAAATCCAGCCTGGGCCTGCCAAATAACAATGACAACTACAACAAAAAATGGCCAGGCGTTGTAGTGGGCGCCTGTAGTTCCAGCTACTTGGGAAGCTGAGGCAAGAGAATCACTTAAGCCCAAGAACTGGAGGTTGCTGTGACCTGTGATGCCACTGCACTCTATGGAAGGTGACATCATAGTGAGACTCTGTCTCAATTTAAAAAAAAAAAATTATCCATCTACTGATCAGGCAAAAATCACCCTAGGAGCTAAAATACATATATTTTATATACTTATTTATTTAAGTGGCAGAATACTTATTTATTTATATTCTAGTCAGGAGGCTTTAATTAGACAGCCAAAAAAGTAAATGATAAAAATAGTTATTCTGCAAAAAAGTGTCTAAAATAAATGAGTAATACAGACAAGAATAGCCTCTCTCTTCACAATCCCATCTGCTTCTCTCTCCCAGGTACATATCCCAGGAGTTTGAGTGTTTATATCTGCATGCCTAGTCAATTAAACTCAAAAGATACTTACTGAGCACATTAACACAAGGCATGCTACCAAGAAATCCTAAAACGGGATCATGGAATCTTAACATAGAAATAAACAAACTCAAAAGAACAGCAAGTGCAATCTCATTTCACAGATGAGGAAAGCAAAGCTCAGTGAGTGTCTTGATCAAAGTCAGTAGTTATTGGTCAGGTCAAGACATAGAGCAGGTCAGAGCTCTTTCCCAGTGTTAGTCCCCCCAACCACTGGAAGCAGCACAGAGCAGTTCTGCTCCAAGGATTTCAAGGATGATGAGCGAGCTGGACTCAGATGCCATCAGGCAATGAGTAAGTGTGGTGTTGACAGACCACACTATAAAAATGTGCTCCAAATCTAAAATCATGATCAACACTACTCCTCGTATGAAAATAATTTCATTTCAGCTGCTGTTACCACCTGTGCTGTTTAAAGAGTGAGTCTCTTTCATAAAACTTACATCACCTTCATCCTGAATTACTAGCAGACAGACCTGGCACTTTAAGTAACAGTTAAAAATAAAATAACACTTGCATGATTTTGGCAAAAGATCTTAGTCTATATTACAGACTATGGCACTTGGGGTAGCATAATTACTTCCTTTCTCTGCTCCAGGTCCCACCCAGTTGCTAGAGTCTCAGGAAACCATGTGCAGATCAAGGTCTAATGTCTTCTTCATTACTAGCAAAGCTGCAATGCCGCCTCCTTCCCATTCTGCACTGGCCTCACCACCCACCTCCATGCCTAGGGAGAAAAGCTGATTCTAGCCACAAAGTGAGGTAGGACACAGCTAAGGACAAGCTTCTCAGGAGGGTAAGAAAGTGAAAGAGTTCAAGCACAAAGCTAAGCAGTGTTCTGATACAATGACACCACACTCGGTAGACAGGAGCCAATGGTCTGAAGCTCTCCCCAGCTCACCAACTAGATAAATCACTCCTGTAGAAAGGAAGAAATGAGCAGGTGGGAACAAACCCATTATAATGTACCCCAATACTGAACAATCTGGGGTACAGATAACAACTCCCTGAATGTAAACCAAAGCAAGAATGAAGGAACACAGAAATGACGCCCTCTACAAAACAAAACTACAGCTCCTTGAGAATAAGAGCCACCGCTAAGAGAGGTACAAGGCCAAGTATAGCAGCCAGACAAAGTACCAGGCTAGAGCCACTCTTAGCTCCACCGAGTATAGCTTGTGTAACTTTGGGCAAATTCTGCAATTTCCTCAAGCAAACTTGGTATTAAATGCAATTGAGTGTGCATACTATATGTTGATCATAACATACTATGTCAGCTAATGTAATCATCTGCCCAGCTACAGGATTCCCTCACATAAACTCCATGCGTGGGTTTTCATAAAGGCAAATTCTCCTAAGCTGTCACCAGCTTGTCTCTTTAAGTACACTCAGTGCTACCTTAACACTTCATTTATTTATTTATTTTTTAAACAGTCTCACTTTGTCACCCTCAGTAGAGTGCTGTACTGTCACAGCTCACAGCAACCTCAAACTCTTGAGCTCAGCCTCCCAAGTAGCTGGAACTACAGATGCCTGCCACAATACCCGGCTATGTTTTAGAGATGGGGGTCTTGCTCTTGCTCAGGCTGGTCTCGAACCTGTGAGCTCAAACAATCCAACTACCTCCTCCCAGAATGCTAGGATTACAGGCATGAGCCACCATGCCTGACCAGTACTTTAATTCATGTTCAGTCACATTCTTCAAAATCTCTCAAACTATCATTACCAATTGCCAAAGAGTGCTTAAGTATCCCACACAATATAATCATGGTCATGGGAGCAGCTGCTGGGGGACCTCTGACAGTATTACACTACATAGCAAGTGTGACAGTGCTGCACAAGCAGAGATCTATGTCAGTACGAGGTGACCCTTCCTGGCCCGGCAGTTCTAAATGTTACTCCCACCACCATAGATGACTATTAGCCACAAAGGGAGAGGACTGCATAGTAACTCTCTCTGACCAGGGACTCCACATGCTCTGGTTTCTGCACAGTATTACTAGTCACTGCTATTTTGTTCAGTTTTACTTTCAGTAGTATGCTTAGCAATAAACTATGATTTTTAGAAAGCTATAACTTATACAATATGGAAAACTATATTGTAACACAGGAACTATCTTGGTTCCCTTCCTCCACACCACTGACAATTCACTGAGTCAGAAAAGCAGAATTGTGGTGGCACTGGCCACAGTGAGCAGCAGGAAAGCAGACAGAACCTTTTTTTGAGGGGGTTAGGGGGAGAGGAAAGGTTGCATAGGAGAAAGGAAACAAGTACTCAGCTCCTCTCCTATCCAATCACTCACCCCTGCCAGGGCTGGCCTTGCTCCCATCCCTGGATAACAAAAGGATGATTCTACATGCAGTTTTTGATTAGCCTCCAATCCTCACACTGCAAGCGGAATTAGCTTGGGAGAAGAACAGGTGTCACTCTTCCCACAGTTCTCAACCCACTTTGCTAGAATATGAGGAGACGAAAGAGGCAAAAGGTAGCATGCTGCCTTGGTTCAGTCCGTCTCCCAGCTCTGCCCCTTCACCTTGGGCAGCAGCACAAAGGCAAGGAAGACTAGAAATCCCACACCGGTCCCCTTGCCCCCCCCCCCCCCAACAGGTGCCTGGGTACTCCCTGTCCTGGCTATGCCTTAACTGAAGGGTGGGCTCTGGAGTCAAAGCGGATCTGCATCTGATTGTGACTTCCCCCACTTACTGATCAGTACAAACTTCAGCAAATTACTTAACCTCTCTGACGCCAAGTTTTTTCACTTGCAAAATGAACTTAGCAGTACTCCCTGAGGTAGAGGTGAGAATGAAATGGCATCAATGTTCGTAAATCCCTCAGCACTCTTAACCATAAATGAGCAAAACTATTTCACTGTATGTCACTGGTGAGCCAATAAGTTCTTTAAAATAAAAAAAGAAAAAAAAATAGACAAAAATCCCACATAACAAGCCAACTATATGCTCAAAAAAATCCCAAAAATGCCAAATGCCTTTACTTTTATTTTTATACAGACCAGCTACCAGTGCTCACAAATGTAAGAATGATACAAAAGCGTTTTCCATTTGTGTTTGGGACAGTAAGGGTTTGGAACTAGACCCATGATTCTAGCAGTAAAAGTTTTTCCTTTTTATTTATTTTTCTTTCTTTCTGAGGCCCCTTTTAGAAGGGCATTTTAATTTTTTTAAATTTAAGAGACAAGGTCTTGTACTATTGTTTAGGCTGCAATCACAGTTCACTGCAACCTTGAACTCTTGGGCTTAAGAGAGCCTCCTTTTACAGCCAATTGAGGCTCAAGAGTTCAAGACCAGCCTGGCAACGTGGTAAGACCCTATCTGCATAAAAAATAAAAATAAAGGCCGGGCGAGGTGGCTCACACCTGTAATCCTAGCACTCTGAGAAACTGAGATGGGTGGGCTGCCTGGGCTCACAGGTTTGAGATCAACCTGAACAAGAGGGAGACCCCGTCTATAAAAATAGCCAGGTGTTGTGGTGGGCGCCTATAGTCCTAGCTACTTAGGAGACTGAGGCAAGAGAATCGCTTGAGCCCAAGAGTTTGAGGTTGCTATGAGCTATGACACCACGGCACTCTACTAAGGGTGACAAAGTGAGACTCAGTCTCAAAAAAAAAAAAAAAAAACAGAAAAGAAGGGAGGGAGGCAGGCAGGCAGGCAGGCAGGCAGGAAGGCAGGGAGGCAGGGAGGCCGGGCGGCAGGGAGGTAGGGAGGGAGGAAGAAAGCAAGGAAGGAAGGAAGGAAAAAAAGAAAAAATTCTACCTGAAGAATGAAACCCATTCACCTAAAAACATACTTCCTATACCCAGGGATCCCAGTGAAAATGTGAAATACTGAGAAACAGATGACTGGGATCCTCTCTGTTTGTCCTTGTCATCCCCAACACCACTCTTGTTCTTAAGCAAAAATCCATACATAAGGACTTACATATTAGAAATTGTCACAAAGGGTGGGGGAAAGGAAAAGCAGAGTGAGGGAAAGAGGGAGGGGAGTGAGGTCTTGGTGTGTGCCACACCTTTTGGGGGCAAGACACATTTGTAAGAGGGACTTTACCTAACAAATGCAATCAGTGTAACCTGGTTTCTTGTACCCTCAATGAATCCTCAACCAAAAAAAAAAAAAAATCAGCCAAAAAAATAAAGAAAAAAGAAATTGTCACAAACAAAACATATTTGCTTTTTAGGCTGGCTTTTTTTCTTTTTTTTCTATTTTATTTATTAAATTTTTTTTTTTTGAGATACAGTCTCCTTCTATTGCTCCAGGCTAGAGTGCTATGGAGTCAACCTAGTTCACAGCAACCTCAAATTTGTGGGTTCAAGAGATCCTCCAGCTTCAGTCTCCCAAGTAGCTGGGACTGATTTTTCTATTTTTAATAGAAAGAGGAGTCTTGCTTTGCTTAGGCTGGTCTCAAACTCCTGTCCTCAAGTGATCCTTCCGCCTCGACCTGCCAGGGTGCTAGGATTACAGGTGTGAGCCGCTATGCCTAGCCTAGGCTACCTATTTTTGAAGACAAAGAGAAAAACACCTTACCTCCAAGTTCTCCTTATTACACTCCAAATAAAGGTTAATGTCTAGCAGTTTTCTATGTATTCCCAGCCATAGAACATTCATTGGCTTTCACTCTCCAAAGCACCATACTTTTCCTATCTTTGTCCCTATTTTAAGTTCCATCCCACCCTACAGTCACTGTAAACTGTTTCTTCCTAATGCCTAGGGCATAGGGCATTCTGAACAATTAAATATGCTGAATTCAAACCGTTGCCATAAATAAACTGTCAATTTTCAAAATACATAGATTCAGTTCAAACTTATCTAACTCATCTTTTTTAAAATGCTTTACAAGAGTGTCCAGCCTGCCGCTCCAGCCACATGCTGAATTGTGAGAACTTTTTTCGCTTATCTATGGTGTCTGATATCATGAAAAGCATGCACACACCTTTTTTTTTGCTCATCACCTTTTGTTAGTGTTTATGTATATAATGTGTAGCCCAAGACAACTCTTACTCTTCCAGTGTGTGACACAGAAAAATAAAAGGTTGAACACCCCTGCTTTAGAAGATACCAAAAGGCCGTATCTTGTATGATTTCATTTATATGAAATACCTAGAATAAGCATATCCATAGAGACAAAGCAGATTTATGGTTGCCAGAGAATGAGGGGTGGAGTATGGGGAGGGATGGCTTAATGGGTACAGGTTTCCTGAAAAAGCCTGAAACCTACAATATGGAGACAGCTATACAATATGGTGAATATATTTAATGCCACTAAATTGTATACTTTAAAATGGCAAGTTCTATGTTATGTGTATTTTACTGCAATAAAGAAAAGTAACCATCTTAAGACTGGAAAAAATTAAAATATGTTAAGGTACCATTTCTAATACATTATATAAGTATAAGGGGTACTTACGTAAAAAATAAGCATAGATTTGTCTTCCATAAATAAACAAAAAACCTAACTTAGTGATAACTTTTCCAACACACACACAGAAGAAAAGATATTGAGGGAAAATAATGAAAAGCTATTTTTTTAACCTATTAAATGAACAACAATTTCCCTAAGATTGCCCAAAGTTGATGAGTATATTTATCTACACCTGGTGGAAAGAATATACTGGTATAACCTTTCTCAGAAACAAGTGATGAAGTGCTTTAAACATGTTCAGACTAAATCTACAAGTATTCTAAGATAAAGGGTTTATAAAAAAGAGAAAAAAATAATCTTTATACCCTTAGGACTTTCTGGGACTCTATCCTAAGGCAATTTTATAAAAGACAGAAAAAGCCTTCTGCCAAGACATTAACCACATATTCTTTACCATGGCAAAAAATGGAACAATCTAATAGCTTAAGAATTCATGTAATGCAATATTACATAGCCACGGTAAATATTTATGAAGTATTTAATGATTTGAAAAAACATGTATGCTATAATAAGTGGAAAAGGCAGAAGAAAAAAGTGCATTTTCAGTGTAATCTTGACCGTATTTTAAAAGTAAACAGGAAAAATGACGAGAAGGAAGCAAACCAAAATGTAATTAGAAGATGAATAAGATGGTGGCAATTTCTTGTCTATTTTAATAGTTACCAAATAATCTACAAAATACTTTTTACTATGAGAATAACTAAGCAAAATCAAGAGGTGACGAGATTTTGTGATTCTATAGTAGCATCAGTACCTACTTAAATTGCCAAATGGTACTAGAATAAACAAGGTGCAGAAATTGAGCTAAATTACTGGCCACAAATGTTTGAAGGCTTGGCTACTGTAATTTGGCTGTTTTGTTTTGTTTTGAGACAGAGTTTCACTCTGTCACCCTGGGTAGAGTGCCATGGCATCATAGCTCACAGCAACCTCAAACCCTTAGGCTCAAAGAGTTCCTCTTGCCTCATCTTCCCAAGTAGCTGGGACTACAGGCGCCCGCCACAATGCCCAGTTAATTCCTCTATTTTTAGTAGAGACAGGGTCTCACTCTTGCTCAGAATGGTCTCAAACTCTTGAGTTCAAGCAATCGGGCCCCTCCATCTCTGCCTCCCAGAGTGTTAGGATTACAGGCACGAGCCACTGTTGGCCGGTTTTGTTTTTTAATGAGTCCCTGTGGAAGAAGAACATACAGAAACTCCCTGTACTATTTCTGCAACTCTTCTGTAAGTCTTAAATTATCTCAAAATAAGATACTTAAAACAAAGAAATCCTTGACAGATCACTTAATTTGTCTTTCTCTAAAAATAGAATGAAGAATGCAGATGAATAATTTCCTGGGCAATAATAAAGCTCTTGGGTCCTTTCCTCACAAATTAACCAAAAGCCTTTTCTGTAGCAGATGCCTGCTAGAATCACCTGTGCAACCTGTTAGATGCCTTATTCAATAACACTTCAGAGCTTTCATCTTTATAACTGACCAGAGACAATTAATCCTGCTCCTTCTGCCTAGATGCCCTTCTACTTCCCTACCTCAAGCCCCAAATTCTCTGCCTATTGACTTTCCTAATGTCTGCTTTGAAACTCAACTTAGTTATCACCTCCCTCTGGGAATCCTTCCCTGATACAACCGCCTCATCCCCAATTTAGCCTGGCTATTTTTTAAGTACAGTGATGCCTTTCACAAGGTTCTATTTCTGCACTTATCCTGCAACACTGTAATCATTTGCTGACATGCACATCCCCTCATCCAGAGTTAGAAAACTCAAGAACTTAGAATTTCCAGAACTTCTAATCACCCATTTCCATCCTTACATGCAGTAACTGTAAACTAGATGAATTCCCAATTATTTTGCAACTCTGTTACAAGTGATCCCGGAGATTAACCACCAGTGTCTTCTCCTGATCTTAACTTTAAGTTTCAGTAAACAATTACAAATTACACACTTTCCAGTGCATTGATTCATACCACCACCAGCTTCCCAACTTCCTCTAAATAATCAGCAATTTTTGCAATGGCCCAGCACTCACCCATTTTAGGAACTGCTTTCAGCTAGGCCTACTCACCAGACACCTAAGTGACTTGCTTCAGACAACCGAAAGCAACCCAAGTCATATCTTCTCAAAAATAACAAATTATTTATCAAAGAATTTAAAGGTGGCCGAGCACCTATAGCTCAAGCAGCTAAGGTGCCAGCCACATACACCAGAGCTGCCGGGTTCAAATCCAGCCTGGGCCTGCCAAACAACAATAACTACAACCAAAAAATAGCCGGGCATTGTCGCGGGCGCCTATAGTCCCAGCTACTTGGGAGGCTGAGGCAAGAGAATCGCGTAAGCCCAGGAGTTGGAGGTTGCTGTGAGCTGTGATGCTACAGCACTCTACCCAGAGTGACAGCTTGAGGCTCTGTCTCAAAAAAAAAAAAAAAAAAAAAGACTTTAAAGATTACTGACAGGGTGGCGCCTATGGCTCAGTGAGTAGGGCACCGGCCCCCCATATACCGAGGGTGGTGGCGGCGGGTCCGAACCCAGCCCCAGCCAAACTGCAACAAAAAATAGCCGGGCGTCTATAGTCCCAACTACTCAGGAGGCTGAGGCATGAGAATCGCCTAAGCCCAAGAACTGGAGCTTGCTGTGAGCTGTGATGCCACTGCACTCTACCGAGGGCAATAAAGTGAAACTGTCTCTTTAAAAAAAATAAATAAAAATAAAGGTTACTGACAAACAGTCAAAAACACAAATGTTAAATGACCATAGGTTAGCTGTCAATTCAAAACTTTCACTTTCAATCTATTCACTATTGAGGTAAAAAGGAGGATTCTTTACTGTTTCTCAAAGTATTTTCTTGTTATTTCTTTGAGGTCCTTTCAAAAGCCTTCAAGCTTTTTATTCTTCTTTATAAGAAGTCTCATTTACAGGATATGACTTTTCAGCACTCCTCAATGAAGTACAGGCATGTATCACTTAATGACAGGGATACATTCTGAGAAATGTGTATCAGGTGATTTTGTTGTGTGAACATGATAGAGTGCACTTACACAGAGCTACATGGTACTCACCTATGCTACAAACCTAACTCAGTACTGTACTCAATACTGTAGGCAACTATAACAATGGTTAGTATTTGTGTATCTAAACCACCATCATATAAGCAGTCCCTCACTGACCAAACTGTCATTATGTGGCACATGACTGTATATATGTCTGCAAAGCTCCAGAGACAAGGGCCAATCATCCCAACAGTAAAATGAGATATTTTTACTCTATTTACTGAGCACTTAGTATGTGCCAGATACTTTCTGGTACATTATGCTCCCCAAATAGAACATGTTTGCCTTGACCTTAGTTAAAAGGATTTGCTCTGTAAAATTTGGTTCAGTCAAAAGGCCAAAAGGTAAGCAGCAGAGCTGGTAGGACCAAGGGGACTCTGAAACCACAAGTCTCTGAGTTTGAATCTTGGTCTGCCTTTTTCAAGTTTGGGTAAGTTACATTAACATCACTGTGCCCTGATTCCCTCACCTATAAAATAGAAATAATAGTAGTATCTCACTCCTAAGATTTTTGTAAAGATAAAATAAAAATATTATATAAAAGTATCTGGCACATACTAAGTGCTCAGTAAATAGTGTCTACTACTATTCTGTGCATGGCCCACAGCATAGGTCTTTTTTCCATCAGTGTCTTTGCATATGCTCTTCATTCCTTCTATTCAAAATGATGTTTCGGGTGGCGCCTGTGGCTCAAAGGGGAAGGGCACCGGCCCCATATGCTGGAGGTGGTGAGTTCAAACCCAGCCCCCCCCCCCAAAAAAAAACTGCAAAATGATGTTTCTCTCTGTTTTTGCCTAGCAAACTCCTATTCATCCATTGAGACCCAACTTAAAAATCACCTCCTTAGGGAAGCCACAAGAATAGATGTCCCTTTCTCTATAGCAGCAGTTGCTAACCTAGGAGAATTAGAGAGAGTGTAAGGGTCCCCCATTCAAATGCATGGCCACTACCTTCTAAAGGCTGAATAAGAAAAACGCACTACAGCGTATGAACTACTCTGCAAATGGCTGAAGTTGCTGTTATGATCCATAAAATACCAAATAATTATAGTGTTGCTAAACTCAATAATATCATTGTCTGTATTTCTTTGATCGATGTGTCTTAAATTGCAAAGATTATCACCTGAAATTTTTATTTTATTTTATGTTGAGAGCAAGTTTCACTATGTCACCCTCGGTGGAGTGCTATAGCGTCACAGCTCATAGCAACCTCAAACGTTTGGGCTTAAGTGATTGTCTTGCTCAGCCTCCCAAGTACTTGGGACTACGAGTGCCCACAGCAATGCTCACATATTTTTTTGTTGTAGTTGCCATTGTTGATTCGCAGGCCCAGGTCAGATTTAAACCTGCCAGTCCCAGTGTATGCGGCTGACACCCTAGCCATTGAGCTACAGGTGCTGAGCCCACCTGCAAATTTAGAGATTTTTTTGTCATTTATTTTCTGTTTGTGTGGGTGTGCCTTTATGTCCATAGAAAAAGGTCAATAGGACACAATCCCAAACAACAATACCCTCCCTGAAGAGTGTACAAAATAAAAATAAAAACAGGCCACACTCAAGAGTCCAGAAAGCCACATGTGGCCCCAGAGCCACAAGTTGCCCACCCTACCCTAAACCAGCAGCATGAAATGTATGTTGTAGAGCAGCGCCTATGGCTCAGTGAGTAGGGCACTGGCCCCATATACGGAGGGTGGCGGGTTCAAACCCAGCCCCAGCCAAACAGCAACAAAAGAATAGCCAAGTGTTGTGGCCTATAGTCCCAGCTACTAGGGAGGCTGAGACAAAAGAATCACTTAAGCCCAAGAGCTGGAGGTTGCTGTGAGCTGTGACACGATGTCACTCTAACAAGGGCGACAAAGTGAGACTCTGTCTTTAAAAAAAAGAAAGAAAGAAATGCATTTTGTAATTGCTCAACCAAATGTGCAAGCTATTATAAACTGGATCAATTTCATCAACATTCTAAAATTATTCAGCCAGATTACATTTTTTAAAAAACCCAGCCTGGGCGCCCATCGCACAGTGGTTGGAGCACCAGCCACCTGCTCTAAGGCTGGTGGGTTTTAACCCAGCCCAGGCCTGCTAAACAAACAAACAAAAAAAAAAAAAAAAAAAAAATGCCAGGCGCAGTGGCTCACGCCCGTAATCCTAGCACGCTGGGAGGCCGAGGCAGATGGATTGCTTAAGCTCACAGGTTCAAGACCAGCTTGAGCAAGAATGAGACCCTGTCTCTACAAAAACAAAACAAAACCAAAAAAAAACAAACAAAACAAAAAACAAAAAAAAAAAAAAAAAAAAGCTGGGCTTTGTGACAGGCACCTGTAGTCCCAGCTACTAGGGAAGCTGAGGCAAGAGAATCACTTGAGCCCAAGAATTTGAGGTTGCTGTGAGCTATGACACCACAGTACTCTACTGATGGTAACAAAGTGAGACTCTGTCTCAATAAAAATAAATAAATAAATAAAAACCCATTAGCTAACCCAGCAAAAACATGTACACAGATGAAGAGATCAAGACTAATTGGCTGGGCAGCAACTGTGGCTCAGTGAGTAGGGCCACCAGACCCATATATGGAGAGTGGTGGGTTCGAACCTAGCCCCAGCCAAACTGCCAACAAAAAAATAGGCAGGCATTGTGGTGGGCGCCTGTAGTCCCAGCTACTCGGGAGGCTAAAGCAAGAGAATTGCATAAGCCCAAGAGCTGTGAGCTATGATGCCACAGCACTCTACTGAGGGTGACAGAGTGACACTGGGTCTCTCTTAAAAAAAAAAAAATTATCTAACATAAGAAAAAAATACATGTAGCAAGAAAATATCAAAAGTTGTTCCACTTTATTGATGATGAAGGACAATACATGTGATTCCTGAAGTGCTATTTTCACCATTCACATTAAAAAGTTTTAACTGTGTTGTCTACTAAGTGGGGAAAACAGGAACTATCCCACTGGTGACAGCGTAAACTGATGAAACCTTTTTGGAGGACTAGCAAAATTTTTAAATGCACTTATCATTTGCCCACAGAAATTCTATGTATAGAAATTTACCTTACACAAAGTATATAAAGATATATCAATTTGTTTGTTGCAGTACTGATGGTAGTAACAGCAAACATTGAAAATCTAAAATAAACATTACAGAACCAGGTAAATACGTTAAAGCAGGCATACCATCCTCCAGGGCAAATTGATAAAGAATGTCTCCCTTGGGCAAAGTGTGGTGGCTCACACCTGTAATCTCAACACTTTGGGAAGCAGAAAGATCACCTGAGCCTAGGAGTTTGAGGCTGCAGTGAGCTATGATACGACAGCACTCTAGCCCCAGCAATAGAGCTAGACCTGGTCTCCAAAAACAAACAAAAAAAAGGATGAACCATGAGTACTATACCCAGCCAGACTATCATTTATAAATAAGGACAACACACAGGAGTAGGGGGAATCAGCAAATCAATGTTAAGTGCATTAAAAGAATCAAAAGAATACTCAAACCCAGGTGGCAAAACAGCGTCTACAAAATCAGAAGGTAAAGGGAGTACAATCAAACAATGTTTTACCCAGCCATCATGACCTTCAAAATAGAAAAGTAGACATTCTTACATTCTTTATAATAAAGAGTCCAAATAAGGACTCTATAAAAATGGACAAAAAAGTCTAACCAACAAGGAAATGAATTGATACAAAAAACCTTAGTTGGAAGAACCAGAAGACAGGCGGCGCCTCTGGATCAAAGGAGTCGGGTGCTGGCCCCATATACTGGAGGTGGCATGTTCAAACCCAGCCCCAGCCAAAAACTGCAAAAAAGAAAGAAAGAAAGAACCAAAAGAGAACACTGTCCTTTAAAATATAAATCACTAAATGCTGAGAATATTATAGTTATGAAGCAGATTACAAATGTTCTAAGCCAGCAGTCCCTAACCTTTTTGGCACTAGGGAGTGGTTTCTTTTTCTTTTGTTTTTTTGTTTTGTTTTAAAATTTTTTTTTAATCTCATGCTTTATTTATTTATTTATTTGCAGTTTTTTTGGCCAGGGACAGGTTTGAACCAGCCACCTCCAGCATATGGGGCCAGCGCCCTACTCCTTGAGCCACAGGCACCACCCTAGGGAGTGGTTTCATAGAAGACAATTTTCCACAGACATGGGGATGGAGGTGGTTTTGATGTGAGTCTGCAAGTAACTGATTTATTGTGATCTCTGCACAAAACTTTCTGCTAATGAGAATCTGTAGTTGCAGCCGCTCCCCAGCGCTAGCATCACTGCCCCAGCTCCACCTCAGATCATTAGGCATTAGATTCTCATAAAGAGCGCACAACCTAGATCCCTCACATGCCCAGTTTACAGCAGGGTTGGCACTATAAGAGTCTAATGCTGTGCTTATCTGACAGAAGGCAGAGTTCAGGCAGCGATGCAAAGGATGGCGAGTGGTGTAAATACAGATGAAGGTTGTAAATACATACAAGCTTCACTCACTCAGCTGTTGCTCACCACCAGCTCACCTCCTGCTGTACAGCCTAATTCCCAACACAGCCCAGGGGACCACAGCTCTAAGCCACTGACAAAGTAAAATAATTAAAAGTGAGGAGGGGGAAGCAGAAAAAGTACACATTTTCTTATCTCCCTATTATGAAGTTCACTGATACTGCCTAAAACTTAAAAATTCAACAACATATGTATTTTAGCAGAAAAAATGTTGCCACTTTCTTAACGGATTTCCTCAAGTCTGAGAACTTCAACTATTAAGGATTTATTAAAAGCTAATAATTATATTTTTAAGCTAATAATTATTGAAGCAAAAAAGAATGACAATTCTTCTCAGTTTCACTAGTTTCTTTTTCTGCTATTAAAATCATATGAGATGGATGGACCTCACCAACATTATGCTTAGTACAAGAAGACAACCTCAAAAGGTTACATACTCTAGATTACATTCATGTTAACATTCTCCAAATGACAAAACTACAAAGATGGGGAGCAGAATAGTAGTGGGGGGAGCTACAAATACATAGAGGTAAGGTAGCAGCACGAGGGAATCTCTCTTAGGACAATGGGACAGTTTTGTACCTTGATGGTGGTGGTAATTATTTGAACCAATACATGGGATAAATGGCTCAGTCTGTAAGGCGCCCGCCCAATATACGGAGGGTGGTGGGTTCAAACCCGGCCCCCGCCGAACTGCAACAACAACAACAAAAAAAAAATAGCCAGGCGTTGTGGCGGGCACCTATAGTCCCAGCTACTCTGGAGGCTGAGGCAAGAGAATCACTTAAAGGCAGGAATTGGAGGTTGCTGTGAGCTATGTGATGCCATGGCACTCTACCGGGGGTCATAAAGTAAAACTGTCTCTACAAAAAAATAAAATAAAATAAACAGCATAGAACCATACACACACAAATGAATGCAGTTTTAAAAATAGTGAAAACTGGCTTGGCGCCCATAGCATAGTGGTTACAGCACCAGCCACGTACACTGAAGGTGGTGGGTTCAAACCCAGCGTGGGGTTGACTAAACAACTGCAACCAAAAAACAGCCAGGCGTTGTGGTGGGTGCCTGTAGTCCCAGCTACTTGGGAGGCTGAGGCAAGAGAATTGTTTAAACCCAAGAGTTTGAGGTTGCTGTGAGCTGTAACACCACAGCACTCTACCCAGGGCAACATAGTGAAACTCTGTCTCAAGAAATATATAGTGAAAATTCAATAAAGTCCATTAGTCTAGTCAATAATTAACATGTACTAATGTCAATTTCCTTGTTTTGCACACAGCTATATAAGAAGTCACCACTGAGGAAATCTAGGTGAAAGGTGTACTGGACTCTGTACTAATTTTTTGGATTTTGGGGTTTGAAGAGACAAGCTTTCGGAATTTTGCCCAGGCTGGTCACAAACTCCTCTGTACTAGTTTTACAGCTTCTTGTGAGTATATATTTCAAAATAAAGCTTTTATAAAAAATACAAGCAATATTATATTTCTCATTTATTTTAAAACTAGTGATCAAAAAAATCAGGACAGCCAAGTGCAGTGGCTCACACCTGTAATCCTAGCACTTTGGGACGCTGGGGCGAGAGGATTGCTTGAGCTCAGTTGTCTTCTTTTACTAAGCCTAAGCAGAAGTGAGACCCCGTCTCTACTAAAAACAAAAAAACTAGCCAGGCATTGTGGCAGAAGCCTATAGTCCCAGCTACTCAGGAAGCTGAGGTGAGAGGATCTCTCCAGCCCAAGAGTTTGAGGCTGCTATGAGCTATGATGCCACAGCACTCTACCCAGGGTAACAGAGTTAAGAGTCTGTCCTAAAAAAAAAAAAAAAAAAAAAAAAAAGATTTTTAATACATGTACTTATTTTAGGTATCCATCCTCTTTTTCCACATAATTATAGATGTATACATGTATACAAAGACATATGGAATGTTTATATCGGGTTAATAAAAATAGAGTAGTAAGATTTGGAGTGAGACTTCTTGCCATGTTCTTTGACTCTTTTACTTTGAGTATACGTCACTTTTATATAAATTACACAGCTGTTACTCTAAAAAACTTTCCAGATCTGATTATTAGCCAATTTAGAAACCAATGATTTTTTTCTCCCAGCTTCCTTTAGCTCCTAAAATATTCTTTTTTTTTTTTTTTTTTTTAGGCAGAGCCTCAAGCTGTCGCTCTGGTTTAGGGAGCCAAGGCATCACAGCTCAACAGCAACCTCCAACTCCTGGGCTCAAGCGATTCTCTTGCCTCAGTCTCCTGAATAGCTGGAACTACAGGTGCCTGCCACAACACCGGGCTATTTTTTGGTTGCAGCCGTCATTGTTGTTTGGCAGGCCCGGG
>CAUYPK010065100.1:0-52937 GCA_963574355.1 Loris lydekkerianus
TTCTTTATTGTTTATTGTTGGTGATTCATTGAGGGTACAATAAACCAGGTTATACTGATTGCATTTTTTAGGTAAAGTCCCTCTTACAATCGTGTCTTGCGCCCAAAAGGTGTGGCACACACCAAAGCCCCACTCCCCTCCCTCCTTCCCTCTCTTTGCTCTTCCTTTCTGATATTTCTTTTTCTTTTTGCATGCTATAATTCAATTTTTCAGTACCTGTTTAATCCATTAATCTCTTCCAAATTGGTGTTCATCTAATTTATTCATTTTTTTGTTTTTGTTGTTTTTTAATTTCAATGACTATATTTTTCATTTCTATTATAGCCACTTTTTAAAATTTTCAGATTAATGTAAGGACACAAACAACTAGATTACAATGTTTGTGTTTGTTAAGAAGGGTCCCCACTGTAGTTGTGTCCCTCACCCAGGAGGTGCACTGGGTACCCTTACATTGCACTCGTTATACAGCCATGTTTCTATTTGCAACTATTTTAGTAAAATAATCATTTGCTCTATCCTTTATTCATATATTTTAAGGTCTTAACAATACATATTTAAATTTATCTCTAATTGCTCAATCATAATTATGTCATCAGATTAACATATGTTTGGAGGCTATCTTTGATGATTGTTTTCTCATTGTATGCTTTGGAATTTTAATTGTGTTCTTGAATGTGACCTTCCTGTTTATTGTACCTCTTCTTTGTTTCTTTTTATTTAATCTCTCCTTTCTCACCTCCCCATGTGGGACAGTCTTGCAGCTGTCTCTACCTGCTTTTCTGTTTTATTGGCAACCAGAGCTCTCGGAATGCAGGATATTATGACTGTATTACCAAGCTACTTGGGACCTGGCCCAGCTCTGTTGAAGCAAATAGTTGTGTTTTCTCCCACCCACTAGGCAACAACTTCAGCTTTGCCTGTGACTGTAGGTGCCCTGGCGCAGCTCCCTATCCCACTTGTTGGAGCTGTTCTCCCACCCATTTTGATCCTCAAATGCTGAATCCATAGACATTTCTTCTAGTTTGGCATCCAGGAGCTCAGTAGGCCTGTGACTTCAACCACGTTTACTCTACGTGCTTTTATTCTACTTCTGGCCTTCAGAGATATTTATATTTATTTTGGTTGTAGCCATGCCTTTCAAAAACATGCATGATGCAGGCGCTTTCTTTGCAGTGATGTTTGGAGCAGAAGCAGAGGAAATAGTCTACACAAACTGCAAGTGCTGACTTGAACTACCACCTGATGGCAAATGGTTTTATCTGAGCAAAGTCCAGAGTAACAGTTATAGATCTAAATGTAAGATCTAAATAAAAGAAGGAAAGCCTCAGCCCTTTTGTCACTGTTACAGTTGTGAGTGCCACTTATTGAACAGAAGAGAATCACCTGGTTTCAGAGTGTAGATTCGTCTCTTTACCCCATTTGCACCTTGATGCCTGTGATTTCAGGAGGAGTTTAAAGTCTTAGACATAAGACTACAAATAGTTGTGTTCCCCTGATGAAACATATATCTCCTTGCGTTCGATATGACTTTCAGCCTTATGAGTCATTTTTGTCCTACTACCTTGTAAGTCAAATTGTCAAATTCTTTCCTGAGAGTGAGGTTTGACTAGAAACACAGAAAGAACAGGAGGACAGAATCTACCTAGCATTTAGATTTGAATTAGAAATTATGTTGTTTTTGCAAGAATGCTGGTCTTGGAGTCAATGAGGTAGAGGAGCCTTGACTTATAGCCGAGTCATCTTGGGCAAATATTTTAAGTTTTGTAAAATTCTATTTTCTTAGTGTCTACTATGAAATCTTTATGAACATTACATTAGATGATGTATGTGGTAGCATTGGCTGTACAGTCCATAAATGTTGGCTGAAAGATGAAAAGTAAAAGACAAAGAGGGGAAACTTGGAGCACCAGAGAGATTTCCAAATTCGTCTGTGTAATTTATCCTCGTTGGTAACAAACACAGAAAACTAACCTGGGTAAGTAATTTAAGTCATATTTATTGCACAAAGTAGGCATCTGGTTATTATTTTCAGGGAAGAACTTCAGATATGAAGTTTTTATAATCACATCTTCAGGAAAAAAAATCAAATTGAATAGACTGGCATTAACAACAGACTTGTCACTGAACTCAAAGATTCTGAATAAATTCATTGTCACTGCACATTCATCATTTTCACTGACAATTAGTTTTAGGTGTAGACTCTGAACTAACACTTTTGCAAAGACCAAAACAAATAACTCTGCAGATAGCTAAGTAGGCAACAAAGAGCAACTGAATTTGTTCCTAGTTAAAAGTTTTTGCTTTTAATAGTCTTAAGAGAAATATCATGGCCCAGGACATTGTCATTGAGCTAAATCTTAAATGACACATACAGATATATTTAAGCCCCCACATTAGCTCCGAACCTCCTACTACTCTTATAAAATTATCACAATTAATTGCTATGGTATCAAAAGTGAGCCCAAAGGATATTAATAACCCTATCTTATAGTTCCTTGCAGTTTTCAAAGCACTCAAATAAATCTATAAAGCAGGAATTATTACCTCAGTACACAGATAAGGAAACTGAGTAAAGAGAAGTGAAGGGGTGATCAAAATTTCCAGAGCATAACACCATGCCATCTACACTGTGAGGGTTTAAATTTTTATTATCAGATATAAGAATAAGATACACTGAACTGAGTATTACATGATATATTAATAGTAGTATTCTCAAAGTTGCTTAGAAAATTCATATGCATATTATAGACTACCATTAGAATTTATGTTTGGCAAACACATACATGTAGCGGTTTTTTCTTTTTTTCTTTTTTTTTTGCATATTTCTTTTTTTTAATTTATGATATTTTTATTTTATTTCTTGTTTTTGTTGTTGCAGTTTGGCCAAGGCTGGGGCTGGGGCTTGAACCTGCCACCCTCGGCATATGGGGCCGGTGCCCTACTACGTAAGCCAAAGGCGCCTCCCTATTTATGATATTTTTTATTAATTCATAGCTGTATATATTAATGCATTTATGTAGTACAATGTGCTGATTTCATATATAATTTGGAATGCTTACATCAAACTGGTTAATATAGCCTCCACCTCACTTACTTATTTGATGTATTAAAACATTTATGCTCTACTCTTAATAGTTTTGACATGGACCCTTACATTGTACACAATAGGTGAGGTCCCACCAATTACCCTCCCTCCTCCTGACTTCTTCCTTCCCTTCCCCTCTCCCTTCTTTTCCTACCGTCGTCTTTTTCTTTTTTCATTTTTAGAGACAGAGTCTCACTTTATTGCCCTCCATAGAGCACTGTGGCATCACAGCTCACAGCAACCTCCAACTTCTGGGAGAAGGCAATTCTCTTGCCTCAGCCTTCTGAGTAGCTGGGTCTACAGGTGCCCACTGCAATGCCCAGCTATATTTTGTTGCAGTTTGGCCGGGGCTGGCTTTGACCCCGCCATCCTCAGTATATGGGGCCGGCACCCTACCCACTGAGCCACAGGCACTGCTTTTTCCTTCCTTCTTTCTGGACTATACTTGTGTTTTATCAGTTGTATTAAAGTGTGGGTGAATATATATTGGTTTCATAATAGTACTGAGTACATTGGATCCTTTTTCTTCTATTCTTGAGATACTTTACTAAGAATATGTTCCAGCTCTATCCCTGCAAACATAAACCATGTAAAGTCTCTATCTTTTTATGGCTGCATAATATTCCGTACTATACATATACCACAATTTGTTACATTGACATATGAGTAAGAAATAATAATTTAAAATTCTTTCATCATTTTGGCAAAAGGTTCCTATTCTGTTCATCTCTACACTTCATTAGCTCCAGGAAACCTCTCTTCAACTAAAAATAACTGTATGAGAAGGACCACATTTTATTTGCAAAAATGAAAAGAGAGGGTAAAGCTAGTGGGAAGATCGGTAAGCTGCTAGATGAACTGTCACCAACTAATGTTCAGAATTTGTCCTGTTTGGTTTAGATGCTGCTGTGATTCTCTCCAGCTGCATCAAAAAGAAGCACCTTACACAGCCTGGACACTTAGGCTCAGTTAATAGTGCGCCAACTCCTGTTCTTACAACAGCTGTTCTGTTGCTGTTTTACTTAGAGGGTGCTAAATGCCATAACAGGTTTTTAACAACAGAAATTAACTTTAAGAGGTGCAAAATATGAATAGGTTGACCCACTATCATTTTGCTAATGTTCAACCTATAAATCTTTGGACATATTTAAACAGAACAATGATAAATTCAAATTATGTTCATTAAATGTCTTACGTCCTAAGCAGAGGGTGGTGCTTTAAAGTACCTGCATTTGCACTGATTTGCAAAGTTACAATTTACCTCAACAAAGTTCCTCCTGAGAAAACACCACTAATACAGTGACGTTATTTATCCAGGGTGTATTGGGTTCCCCAAAAGAGCACAATGCCAATTGTCTTCATTTCTTCCTTCTTGTCACACTCAGGCAGGCAGGAGCATCCTGCTTCTGGGGTGTAAGACAATTAGGGAACACACTCTTCTCATTCTGGGAGACGAAATCCTAGGTTATTAAAAAATAAAAAAAAAAAACTACATGAAATCAAATAAAGCATTCTGCAAAAGTAATAACTATGTATTACACAGTCTCTAAAGAACTGTTTTCTCTCTAAGCCATGTGTAGAATTTCTTCCTGGGTCAGGCTTATTTTAAGACTTGACCTTTTTCAACTATAAACTGAGGTAAAACTCACATGAGGAATAGACTCAAATAATTAGAGCATGATGATATTACATGATGATACTAAACTGTAAATTCCTGTATGCTGAAATATTTTATTCAAGTCTGAGGCTTAAGTTAGAAGAATCTATGGTTTATACCTTTAGACCAGGCTTGTCTAAGCTGGAGCCGCTCCCCTCTGCTTCTAGAGGAGGAGGCATGTCTAAGGCCTTCTTTGTTGACTCAAAAGTACCCCTGTGCTGAACATAATTTTTCAGCCTGTCTACCATTCCAACTCAGCAGTTAATAATTTGGACTTAAGCATCTTGATCATTTTGGTTTCTTATCCCACCTAGCTATCAAATCTCATGAGTTACTAAAATCAATTGCAATCTGAGCAAAACCGTAATATAAATGAGATACTATTAGATATGTTGAGTGCTCAGAGAAAAAGCTAATTATCCATGCTTTACATATGGGTGAATGAGTCTCAGTGAATTTTTAGCAATTATGTATTCTGGGTAGTCTATGCATCTACGATTAGTTTATCTACAATCTTCAGAGAGTTGTCTAAGGTCACACAGCAAAAACATGGTGGAGCTAAGTAGAGTGAGAAGAGGACCAGATTCAACAGAAAAAAAAAAAAAAAAAGGCAGCAAAATAAATAAATAAAAGCAGAAGTATTAGGTAAAGAAAAGATTAACTAAATTAGTATGAAGGAGATCATGCATTTCAAAAGAATTCTTACCTTTGTTTCATTAACCAGAATCCCTTCCCTCTTGTTCCTCCTTTGACTCATGTCCCCAACTTCCTCAGTCTTCCAGGGGCCATTCAAAAATACCATGACCTTCAAAAGATGTTCCAAAATGCTTTTAGTCAAAACTCACCTTTCCCTCCTTTGTTCTCAGGTTGCCCTTGTGGCTTCCTCATGCCACTATGATGCACACATGTTTCTCTACCCCACAAAGCTGACAGCAAACATGACCTCTGTCACCTCTGTGGTCCCTCCACACCACCATCATGTTAAGCACCAAGTAACATTTTGTTTAAGTGAAATCAACTAATGTGAACTGAATAAAAATATATACAGAACTGAGAACTGAGTATCCAGAAGCCTATGAGAAAAGAAATTTCTACCTGTGATTAAAAAGGAATTGATGCTAATGATTTTTTGAAAGAAAATTTTATACTAGCTCTATGAGGGTCACATAAGAGCTAAAGCTGAAATAAATCTAAATTTAAATAAGTCATAGCATAAAATGTAGAGAGACTAATTTATGATTAACATTTCCCATGCTAGACTAAAATGCAGACTGGACTTGGCATTATATCCTTGCAACTTTAATGTTCACCCAGTGTGGTAGTTTCACATAGGGACCAACTCTGTGAACTTACTTTGCTAAGAGAAGAGTGCAGCTAGGATCCCAGACTCACAGTCTGAAGAAGAGAAATCAAAAACTTACCATTCAGGAAATTGTACTGAACTGATTAGGGATACACACAGTCTGGGAGCTATTTGTATGCCCTTTTGTCACCTCAGGTTCTGATGTTGATTTTGCTAACTGAAAGACTTCCTGACATTGACTCCAAACGCTTGGTTCACCACGGTGTGAGCCTTACCCATTCCTAGACTTCCTGTGTCTGAATTCTGAAGGGCAGATGTCCTAGAAACAGTCAGCACTGAACCCAGATATTACATGGAACTGTCTCTGTATCTCAGGGAATATACCTAGAAACGTTTCTGTCTTACTCTGTTCCTAGTCCCATTGCAAAATACTTTAGACTCGGCAACTTACGAACAATGGAAAAGTGTCGCTCAAGGAGCTATATACTTTTCAAGTATAGCTATATACAAGATCAAGGAGCTAGCAGATTCAGTGTTCCATGAAGATCCATTCCTCTGAGATGGCGCCTTCTATGTCCTCACATAGTGGAAGGAGTAAACATGTTCCCGAGGTCCTATTTTATAAAGACATTGATCCTGTTCATGAAGGCTCGTTCCTCATGATCTGATCATCTCCCAAAGGCCCCACCTCTTAATACTATTACTTCAGGGATTAGTATCAACCTAGAACTTTTAAGGGGATACAAGCTTCAGAATATACTAGCTCCCAATCTTATTCTGCAGATTGAGAGAGGCACAGGACAAAACAGGACCAAGCATTCCTCACAGGAGGTCCTAGGCTATGCTGAAAGATGTTAACTAAAACTATAGAAGTGATTTGAACAGGTGCTAACGTACCTGTTAATGCCACAGAGGTTATCTTGATAATTGCATCAAAGCATTTAGTGCTTTTTAAGTTGAGATGATAACAAACCCACATAAGGGGGGAATAATGGTTTCCCCCAGTGGACTAAGAACTAGTGGCAAGAAGAGGCATATTGATTCCAACAGGAAGGGGGCATGTCATTTGGGATAAATCCACTTTGAAACCATGGAAGAGCAAATCCTCCTAATGACATAAACAAACTGTGCTCTTGCTTTCTCTTATAAATTTCTCTCCCTGCGTCTTTAGGTTTCTTCAAGGACAGCCCCATGAATACAAGGCCTGCACTCCACTCATCCAGCCAAGGAGACACAAGTCCCACTTCCTCCTCCTAGAAACCATCAGCACTGTCCTCTGTCTTCCTCCTTGAAGCCAGGAATGGCCTTTCTCACCTACTTCACTCTCTTTTTCCTGACTTCCTATTTCCTGTATCAGATGTGACAAGGTATAAGGACTTCTCTGCCTCCTCCCATTTTCTAATTACTTCCTTTTTCCCCCCAATAAAATTGCTTTAGCAGCACTTTTCCCAGTATTAGTGCTTTACTAGTAAGACGTGACCATTCAAAACAGCCAAGTTGTCATCCATATAATATCTTAATGTGAATCAAGGTTAAAAAGTGCTTGTCCATACAAAATCTGATCTATTTTAGTATTATCTTTTCTATTTTTAAAGATTCACATATTATAAGTTTTTATGTAATATTCCCTCTCACGATATTTTGGTTACAGTAACACTTATTCACCTTAGGTCATCCTCACCTAACACCTCTTATGTCTGAAATTCTCCCTCTGTTGCTACCAGGGCTACTGCTGCTGCCATTATTGCTACTACAATTACTTATACTGTGGTTACTGTAGCCCTAACTACCACCAAGGCCACTGCTACTATTACGGCTAGGACTCATTCTGGTTATAGCTTTGTCTAATGTGTCAGGTTTTCAAAAATGGAGTGTTCCTTTCAGGGTTGTAACCTAATGCAAACTGCTGATATACTGAGATATTGTTCTCTGTCACTGTCCATTGATCCCAGCTGATGACAATGGATGATTATTTGCTATCACATCAAATGCATTTTGTTTCACAGGGAAAATGTGCAGACCCTGCTCTAACCACATAGCTCTCTCTTTTTCCTTCCTTGTATCAAAATTATTTCTTTGATTGTTTAATATGAGGCAGGGAACAATACCAAGGCAGTGACTAAGTCCCCCTCATACAGAGCACTATCTCAGCTGCTTAGCAGAGTAGATGGCACCCAGTGGGTGATCACTACATATTTGTTGAATGAATGAAGTGGTCATCTCTACATTTCATAGTCACCATAAAGAGTAAGGGACTCAGTCAGGGTCTCATTAACTTTTCTGGAGAGTTAAAGAAACAAAAAAGTAGGTCCCATGCTGGTTATACAGGGTAGGAGATTTCAAAAAGTAGCTGTCTTCCCAAAGAAGGACAACAGGGTCATTAGACATGCATGGAGACTAAAAAGATTCCAGGAAGCATTAAATGAACCACTAGTTAAGCTCAATGCCCTGCTTAGCTTGCCACTGTAGGCAATGGAGAAAGATTGCTGTTGTGGGAGAGAGGGAAGTAGAGGATTTCTCTCTTTTTTTTAAACCATGGAAACAAGAAATTTGTATTAAGCTTCTAAGTTATAGCAGTGGACCTTTGCCTATTTATTTTAAAGTTGGATTTATTGAGATGTAATTTACATATTTCAAAAATTCATCATGTATATTATGCAGTTCTATAATTTTTGACAAGCACAAGGGGATGAAACCACCTTATAATCCAGACAAAGAACATGTCCATCACCTCCAAAATTTCCCTCCTTTCCCTTTGCCAATCTCCTTCCTACACCCTCACTTATCTGCTTTCTATTACTATTGGTTTAACTTTTCCAAGAATGTCATATAAAAGAAATCAGACAATATGTAAACTTTGAACCTGATTTACTTTATTTGGCATCAATGCATTTGAGGTTGATCCGGGTTCTTGCATGTATTAGTAGTTCATGCCTTTATTTTATTTTGTTGAGTAGCATTTTATTATGTGGATGTATATTTATCTATTTATTCACCAATTGATGGGCATATGGGTTATTTTCCATTTGGGAACATTATGATTAAAGCTGCTATGAACATTTGGACACAGGATTTTTAGTGGACACATGTTTTCATTTGTCTTGGCTAAATACCTATGAGTGCAATTGCTAGGTCAGAGGATAAGTATATTTTTAACTTGTAAGAAATCGCCATTCTATTTTCTAAAATTCACCCTCAGTCTTATTTTCTTCAATTTCTAACATCCTGTCTTCCAGGGTAACCATTGGCAAGGCTGAAGTTCTACAGATGGTATATGACAGTTGTAAGGAAAAAATAGTATGTGCAGATTTGATAGGAAGAAAAACACAGATGACACATAAAGGTACAGATTCTGGGTATCTCTGATAGGGTCTTACACGCCATACTTTGAAGACACAAATGAGGACAAAATCAAAATGAGACCATGCTGCCTGTCAGCTGCCATCTGCAAACACCCATTTTCCTACTCCTGGCTCTACACTCAGGCTCCGCATTTCCCTACCTCTCTCTCTCTCTCTCACACACACACACACACACACACACTCGCACACACACATATCTTACCACCATACACTGTCCTGGCTCTGGGTTCCATGAATGGAACTGAGAGTGTAATTTTCTGAAACTTTAACGCATGCCAAGAAAAAGGAATTACGCCTCTTTGACAGTATTAACAGTGTTCCTGGAGGTTCTTTAAGAGGAAAAGAAAGCGCAAGAAAGAAATTTTGCTCATACTACATTATTATGTATTTCATCTGGCACATCTCCTTGAATTCAGCTGGAATTGAAAAAGCATGTGCCAAAATGAAATCTAGAAACACATTTATGTTAGGGGGTGTTTCTCCTTGCCTGAAACCAGGAAGTAGCCAAAGTCTTAAAATGTAAGTTCCCCCTTGAGATTTCCAAATCAGTTTTGTGGTGTTTTGCCAAGGACTATTGCATCCAAAGCTCTAACTCCAGGTCCTCTGAGATACAGTTTCAAGCAGGATGGGCCTGCTCACATTAAATCAAAAATTAATGAAGATTTGGGGTGGAAAACAGAATGTTTCTCTACTTCTGTTTGCTGATGCCGTGAGAAGTTTGTAAGAAATTTATAAGGCAAATGCCTTCAAGAAGGGGGAGATGAACCCTGTCCCTGAAGATCTTGGAGTTCTGAGTTATTTTACCAATCTTCCTCTGACTTGAAAGAGTTCATTAGCTCCAGTCCATGAGTTCATTTTGAAATTAGCAGGGGCTTGACTGAGTTGGGATGTCTTAGTGATGATTGAGCCCTTTTAAAATAACTTTTCACAGAGTGAAAATATCACTCTTGACAAGTAACTCTTCAGAAACATTGCTTGGGAGTCATAGTTTAGTCACCACTCATGACCTATCGCTTGTGACTTTTACACACAGCTGTTTGTGGGTGATCTCTGATGAGTTGTCTTATTAGGAGAAGTTGAGCAGACAGCTTACGGTGCATTGCTCATTAATTCCTTCTTCAAACTATGTAAGAGATACAAGAAATTGTCCAGAATTTAATAGTCATAGAATAATTATCACAGACTTTATGAAAAAAAAAAAGGATACACACAGAGAAATGAAGCCATTTAAAGTCTGTCGAAGAATAAATTTCAAAAACAACCCTCTGTTTCATTAAAAATGTATTTATTCAAGTTTAATGTACTTTGAAATGAATTAGCATTTTTAAAGAACAGAATATCTTTTTGTAATACTTTATCAGGGAACTACCACCCCAGAAAGTTCACTTATACGCTGTAACAATGTCAAGTGGTTTCTTTCCTAGATTTGGCATGCTTTAATATTCTTATTTCATAAATTACTCATGATAGCATCTTACCTTTATAATGTAACATGGCTTTTGATCAAAGCCTTTTTGAAATAACACTTTGCACTTCAAGCTCATTTATTTTGAATATACCCACCCATTCTTAATTCTTATCAAAAAATACGTGTAATACATTTCCTGAAAGTGCACAAAGTGAAAGAGATAAGAAATTAAATTTTTCGTTTCTGAGATGATCTTAAATGTTCAATAATCTGTCATGGAAAAAAACTGAACTTAACAATCTTATAGTTCCATTTTTTTGACAAGAAATTTATATTAATTATTTCAAACACATCGTATTTTTCTAGAATATTTTCTGTTTTATTTTAGTAGAATCACAACAAGTTAGATTCTGGGGGGAATTTCAATATTATTTAATTTAGTGATCTGCAAACAATGGCCCATGACCAACCATATGCTTTTGAAAATCAAGTTTTATTGGAACCCAGACACCCTCATTCACTGAAGCAGTATATATGGTTACTTTCACGTTATGGTGGCTGAATTTAGAAGTTTGCAACAAAGACCACATGGCCCAGAACTTATGACACTATTGAACCCTTTAGTAAAAAGTCTTCCAAGCAATAACCTAGTGTATCTCCTATATTTTACAAAAATTAGAGAACACAAAACATTTAACATTTTCATTGCTGTGTTGAAACAATACCAGGGGAAAAATATTACCACATTATGAAATCTTATAGTGCCAAAAATATTCACTAGTTTGCTTTACATTAATATGTATGTAGAATGATTGCCTTACAATCCTTTGTTTTAAAAAGGCATTGAACTATTGTGCCCTATGGGAAAACAGCATTGTCTCAATGGTCTCTATCAAAGAATGGATTTAAAAGTCTTAGGGAAAATACAGCTACATAGTATTTAGTGAATTAAAGCATTATGTATAGAGTCAAGTTACTGATCAGAAAAAAAGTGAAGGGCTTAAAAGCAAACTAGTCATGTGCAATGAAAAAATCATCTCTCTCTCCTTATTGTTAAAATACCAATAAGGAGACCTGAAATAAATCAACCACACAACTATTCTTGTAATGTTTCTCTCTCTCTTTTTTTTTCCACAATCTGTTAGTGATGAAAAGACAAACCATTTGGAAGAGCAAGTGGAATGTCCCTCTAATAAATTCTAAGCTGGCAGTTTTCTCATAAGGAAATTAGAGCCGTACTTTGATTTCAAGGCGCTCTGAAGCCAAGAAGTATCATGGGCAATCTTTAACTTAAAGACACTTGAAAAGGACTCTTTAATGCCAGCTAAATACATGGTCAAGTGATAATTGCAATGTCCATGAACAGTGCCACTTGACTTGTACATTGCACAATTCACATGAACATATTGACAGTACTGCCTCTGAAGTGCTAGCACTCACACTTTTAATGTAACAATGAGTTTCATAGCGGGGAATAATATATATTTACAAAGTAGAGTCATATGTACATAAAACTACAGTTTTCATTACTAAATAATCATTCTGGTCCTCTAAGCCTGTGTTTCAATTCACTGAAATTGAGTTGCTATATGTGTAGAACCACCTTGTTTTTTTTTCATCATGGTTACTTCAGTTCTGTCCATCACCAGTCTGAAAATCTTCTCTTGCATAACAAAAAATATATCTCTATTTACAAGTCTATAATATTATAAGTAAAGCACAGAGAATCACTACTTGTTTACAATCTTGGCTTGTTTTCTTCTTAAAATATCATTGTATAATTTACAAACAAAATGTGCCTATATTAAATATGTTGTTCCATGAGTTTTGACAATGTGTATACCTTTGAGATCACCAATACAATCAAGTTACAGAATATTTCCATCACCTCTGAGAACTTTCTCTTCTCTTTTGCAATTCTCCCTCCACTCCACATTCCCAAATAATTATTGGTTTACTGTTAGTCACCACCAATTAGCTCTGCCTATCCTAGAAATTCACGTCAATGGAATAATATTATACATAATTTGTGTACATATATATTGTACATAATATTGTATCTGCCTTCTTTTGCTCAGCAGAATTTCTTTTGAGATTCATCCATGTTGTTGTGTGTATCAGTATTTAATTTTGTTACTGATGTTATTCCATTGTATGTCTATACCACAATTTGTTTCTCATTCATCTGTTGATGGACATTTGGTTACTTCTCACCTGGGACTTTTATGAATACTGCAGCTACATATATTCATTGGAAGCCTTTGTGAGAACATATGTTTTCATTCCTTTTTGCTAAGTATCAAAGAGTGTTTTTTTAGTTTTAAGTATGTATCTGGATTTTAAATTTTATTCTACTCTTTATTTTTTAGCCAGAGAACCCTGTTGTCTATTCTCAGTATTCCTTCACATCTATGTTCCAATTTGTATAAATTATTAATACTTTTGAGGTAAAATGGAATGAAAAGTAATGCAGATGCCAATATATATACCAATATATGGTCAAAATTCATAAAAAAGTAAAGAAAGTATTTCCAAATTATTTGTTCTTTGCCAGCACCTGTTTATAAAACAATTTTGCTAAAATCCTCAGAACAAAATTCAAACCTAGGGGGTTCTGATTTACATGAATCTTTTATTTGGGAGGGATCACAAAACACAAATAAAATTCAGTTGTATAAGTTCTGAACAGAAAAGGTCTGCCCCAATATGAAAGAAATGAAACCCTCTAAACTTTCTGAAGTCTCGATGACGCGTTTTCTTCGCCTATATGGTGTGAAACCATACTTGTTTTGATTCTTCGCAGGGAAAAGAGAGAATGTTACCAAGAGACTTGTGAGAAGATAATATGTAAATCTCTACTGAGCTTAAAGGTCTAAAAAATGGCCTAGATGAACAGGAGTCTTCTAGAAAACCTAAGGGATTCTTAAAACTTGGAACACACATTATGAGTCAATAATAAAACAATGTACAGGAATCAACAATTCTTTTATGTTAAGACTGTCAAAAACTCTGAAGGAAATGAAATTTTGCCCTACTTTCAAGCTAACAAGTTATCCTGCCTACAGTTTCATAGATTCTGGTAGAAGGGAGGCACCTGTGGCTCAGTGAGTAGGGTGCCGGCCCCATATGCTGAGGGTGGCGGGTTCAAACCCAGCCCCAGCCAAACTGCAACAACAACAATAAAAAATAGCAGGGTGTTGTGGCGGGCGCCTGTAGTCCCAGCTACTCGGGAGGCTGAGGCAAGAGAATCACTTAAGCCCAGGAGCTGGAGGTTGCTGTGAACTGTGTGATGCCATGGCACTCTATCAAGGGCCATAAAGTGAGACTCTATCTCTACAAAAAAAAAAAAAAAAAAAAAAATAGATTCTGGTAGAAGACATGAGACTCCTGGGTAAGAGACAAAGGATGTTATTATCCACAGCAATAGCAGTGGCTAGGGTATCAATATTTGTTCTGGCTTCCTGAACCCTAATTCTCATAGGGAAATATAAAGAAAAACCAAATGACAACACCCAGCATATGCAGGGGGTTGCATTGTAAGAAAGGAATCAGCTTAAGGAATCCAAATATTTCATAACAGGAAGTATATGCACGCCCGACATCTGCCTTTAAAGCAAATACTATCTTTAGTATATTATACAATCAACAAACCTGTCTTCTGAAAGCAAGAGAGGGAGGAGAGAGAGGTTGTGTCTATTTTCTATAGGCTCTTAACTATAAAAACATTCTTAAAAAGATAGTCCAGAACAAAGATAGTACTTTTGCTTTAATGCACAGATATGTGAGACAACCATGGAGATTTTCTTCTCAACAATGACATTGGATTTTCCATGGTCAAATTATCTTTCTCCACCAGGGTCCTATATCATATGAATACTATGGAAGATAGCTTGGACTTCCTCCAGAATCCCAGGGACCAACATTGTTCCCTACCCACTGGGGTTTACATCATTTCCTACCACTAACACTTCTAGCACTATAAGGTCTACTGAATT
Organism: Loris lydekkerianus; assembly: GCA_963574355.1. Taxonomy (NCBI): domain Eukaryota; kingdom Metazoa; phylum Chordata; class Mammalia; order Primates; family Lorisidae; genus Loris; species Loris lydekkerianus. The sequence goes on from CAUYPK010065100.1 coordinate 14,811, forward strand.
GTTTGGCCCAAGCAGCAGGGTGATTGCCCTCATTGCAGTCTAGACCTATTCTGGGTCCCACTAAAAGCAAATTGCTAGGTATTTGGGCTAGAGTAATATTTTGGGGTACAGAATGTGTTGCCTCTAAAATGTGTTGCCTCAAGGAAGGCAACCACAGTATTTTGTGGTAGGGCAGGCAAGATGCAGAAATTTGCCTTTTATATTGGAAGGTATACTCTAGTATAGCCCTCATCACTAGCTCCTTTACACCTGCACTGAATCTACATAGGACTGATCTCCCACTCCTCTGAAGTATCCTACGAAGGCCATGAGCACACAAGCCACCTCTCGTTTGGCTTGGTCAGTCATTGATGCAATAATACAGTGGTTCTCAAAAACAATCATGTATCCCAAGGTAAGGGCAGGGGCAGAGATTGGTACAATCACTAAAAATGAAAAGACACAGAAGGTGTGGTACCTATCACATCTCAATTTAATTTGCCAGTCTGGCTCCTGCAGAAAACATATAGATCCTTTGAAATGACTATAGAGTACCTCGTACTTAATCATGAAGTAGCCATGCTCACAGCTATGACGCTTTGCACTCGATGATGGAATTTACCCCAGAGACCAGGGACCTAACGACAGTGCTACTCCAACTACCGGGTATGTTGATTCCAAGTACACACTATGGAAATAACTGGCAGCACTCCATTTATTACCTGACTCCCAAACTACACATATACCTAAATAAATGGTCTCAGTTCCCTTTGGGGAAGGATAAGGAATCATGCTGGCCTTGGTGGTGAAAGTCCTTTCTCCCAGAGATGAAGCTATCTCTTCAGTCAATGGATTCTGGATGTGAAAACTGGATCAGGGCTGGGAACAAAGCAAAGGATCAAAGGATCATGACTTTTCATTGATTGAGGAAGCCACTCTCTATGCATCCTCCCCATGCCCAGGAGCCACTGTTCATCTTCTATTTTTTTTATTTTTTTTTTCACATTTTTGATGTTGTTGTTTTGTTTTGTTAGAGATATTAAGCAACAGAGACAGCAATTTAGGCAAAGACTCACTGCAGTGATTTCTCTGCAGATTTCTGGAGTTCTTTTGCTTCATAGCTTCATCCTATTTCCTACTTTCTCCTATAAATTCAAGGCCACCTTTGTCTCCCCTATCTCCAGTCTCTGTCTCTTCAATTCAATAGGGACAATGTGCTTTCCTTGGGATTAAAAAAAAGCCTTCAAACAGAAAGATCACTTCACGCATTTACTTTCTTGCAGCAACCACCAATCTGCACTCTCTGCTGTCCAGTGTCTGAGAACAGATGTCTCATGTGTTTTGTCTGGTGTCCTAATAGTTTATAATGATGAGAGGATTAAGTACAATTCCAGTTAGTCTGTTGCTGCAAGTAGAAAGTCCTGTCTTTAAACATTGGCTTTTGATAATTTGATTTTATTGATACATAGTATTTTACAGGTTTATGGAGTACATGCATTGGTTACATGAATATGATGTAGAATGATGACATAAGGGTATTAGGGGTACCTGTTGTCTTGAGTACTTAGCATTTCTATGAGCTAGAAATATTTTGAGTCTTCTCTTCTAACTACTTTGAAATACATAACACATTCTTCCCAAACGTAGTCAGCCTCCTCTGCTGTTAGAACTCATTTCTTCTATCTAACTGTATGTTTGCACCCATTCACTGAATTCTCTTCACCACCACCACCATCCCCAACCCACACACCCTTCCCAGCCTCTATCTATCATTATCTATCGTTCTCTCCTCTATCTCTATGAGATCAACCTTCTAGCTCATGTATGGGTATGTGTCTTTCTGTGCCTGACTTATTTCACTTGACATAATGACCTCCATTTCCATCTATTTTGTGGCAAATGACATGATTTCATTCTTTATTATGACCAAATACTATTCCATTGTGTATGTATACTACATTTTCTTTATCCATTTGTCTTATGATGGACATTTAAGTTGACTTCATATTTTTGGCTATTGAGAATTGTGGGATGAACAGGCAAGTGCAGGCATTCCTATGATATACTTCCTTCTTTTCTTTGGATAAATATCCAGTAGTGATATTGCCAGGTCATATGATATTTGTGTTTTTAGCTTTGAGAAATCTCTATACTGTTTTCTATACTGGTTGTACTAATTTACATTTCCACCAACAGCATATAAGAGTTCTCTCTTCTTCATATCCTCACTAGCATCTGCTATTTTTTGTCTTTTTGGTAATGACCATGCTGACTAAGATGCTTGATGCTTGAGGTAAGATGATTTCTTTGGGGGGTTTTGATGTGCATTTCTCTTATGATCAGTGATGCTGAACATTTTGTTCTTGATTTCTGTCTCAGCTAGTTCATTGTTGATGTACAGCAATAATACTGATTTTTGTATGTTGATTTTGTATCCTGTAACTTACTGAATCTGTTAGATTTGAGAGTTTTTTGATGAAGTTTTTAGGTTTTTATAAATATACAATCATACTATTGGCAAAGAGGGATGATTCAACTTCTTCTTTTACAATTTGGATGCTTTTTTTGTTTTTGTTGTTCTTGCCTAATTGCTCTGGCTAGAATTTCCTGTGCCATTTTGAATAGGAATAGTGAAAGCAGGAATTCTTATAGTAACAAACTTTCTTATAATTTAATTGAACAATTTAAACATGTAACATTTCTCCAGTGATTTTATGTTAAGACCATTACATGTGTATTTTTCAGACAAGATCGTGCGTGCTCAGGGTGGTATGGCAGTAGGTAACATGTGTATTTTTCAAATTGTTTGTGGTAATCCTCTATGATATTTTCTCTATCTTCCCTAATTCCTCATCCAATTCAGAACTATACAAGTAGCCTACATTCATAAGTTTCATGAAGCTTTAAATTACCTGAAGAGATTGTGGTGTCTCTCCCCAAGTGTTTTTTTCTTTCAACAATATTTGTTCAATAAAGTCTTATTGAGTCAGGTCTATTCCAAGAACAGTATCTGCTTCCCTTTGCCATGGGATTCAGTGATCTTCCCAATAAATTCTGATGCTCAAATGGTTCTGTAGCCCTGTCCCTCTTACCCTGCCTCCATTTCCCACATTTCACTTAAAAGTTTACAGGTCTTTTATAATTAATTATTTTGAACAGAATCCAAGCTCTTAACCTTCCAAAGAATTAACCTCAACCTTAAATAGAATGCATTTTGCTGATGTTCTAAAATTCTTACTCATTCTTTCCTCCAATCTCTCTTTTCTGGATCTGAGGCCAATTTCTGTTTTTAACTAGAGACAATAGAAAACAACCAACTGCCTTTCTTTCTGGTTCTATCACTGGTGTCATATTGGACTTTCTTGATTCCTGTCCTTCTCCAAAAATTATACTAGTATCAACTTCAAAGGATTATTGTAAGATTTGAGTTTGTACATATAAAGTATGCGGAATAATATCTGGCATAGTAAACAGTAAGTCCTAACTACTATTATTATTTCTCAGAATCATGAAAGTCTGGCTTCCAGTTATCTGATTGTCATATGATTCTACATTACTATATGCTGTGCCTTAGTAATAAGTTTAGATGCTCTAAGTTTCAACAAATTCACAGATAAAATTCATACTTGGGGCCTTTTTAAGTTTTGGCCCAGACTCCCATTGCTCTCTTCAGGGTGAGTGTCCATAGCCAGGTCCCTTTGCCTTGTCTCTTGACTACCCCATTCTCAGCTTTCTCTATACTGGTTGCCGGCCCTGTTTCTCCAAGGGACTAGTCCCACCTCCCTCATGAGGCAATCCAGGATGCAGCAACAGTGTTCACAAGGGCACCATGAAGCTGCCCTTTTGGTCCTGAATTGGCAGGTAAGGCCCAAAGTGCTAGCTGTGATTGTATACATTTAAAGACGAGAAAGATGAAAATAGAAAATGGGAGATAATAGGAAAAACAAGTAAAGACTTGTGTATTTGGCCCTAAAAAGAAAAGGAGATAAGCAAAGAATTCATCTTGGTCAGTGCACATTCTGAAAGAATGTGATGAGTACATGCAGCATGCAACAGAAGTTTCCATAAACTAAACTGTAATTACACAATCCATACCTTAGAGAAGAGATTTGTTTGAGAATCACATGGATTTAGCACAAGACTATATAGCTAAAATTTAAAGTCTGTGTACACAAATAAGTAAAATAAATCAGTCTTATTTTATTAATAAAATCAGTCTTTATTATTTTATTAATAAAATAAAATAAATCAGTCTTATTTTATTAATTTTATTAATAAAATATTAAATTATTAATATTTATACTGTAAGAATAAAGCACTGACTTCTGCCTTGGCTGGAGGAATTTAAGTCAGTAATGCATCTTATAAATCAAGCGCATAAACCATTTATCATCTTCTGCGATTCTAAATCAGTCATGTTCACAAAGCAGTTGCATGACTTGGAAACAACTCCAAGGATGAATAAATCAGTCACTTCTAGATATATGAATAAGTGACATGACCCATAAATCACATGACTATATACTCATGCTTCATCAATCAGAAATTTTCATTTATAATTGAAAATTTGAAAACACTGTGAGCAATTTACTAAATGCCCATCTGGAATTCCCATAGTTCTGTAATATGATATATATAAGAAATGTGGAAGTTTTCCTGTGCCAAAGACTGTTTTTCACTAAACAGCACATTTTTTTTCCCAGTATTTGCTAGTATTTCTGCTGGTAGTAACATATCATTGTCCCCATATATGGAGGTAGAAGGGCACCATTTACAAAAAAAAAAAAAAAAAAACTTATTTTTCCTCCTGTATACTCTCACAACACTTCTGGCCAAAAGGTACAGATAGATTTTTCCACACCAAGAAATTCTCTGACACTAGCTGGGTGTCCTACAAGTCAATTCAATTCTGGTACTAACTATAGTTAGCAGAGATGCCACTGTTAAGGGCTCAGTCCCAAGCAGTTGCCCCCATTTCAGATGTCAATGGCAAATTGTAGGATTCCAGGTACTCATGGATTCTGTCCACCTTACTGCAAATAGGAGTTTCCCATAACCCCCTTCTCTGTTCTACAATTTGCTAGAGCAGTTCATGGAACTTGGAAAAGCACTTTACTATTACCCGTTAAAAGGATATAACTCAGGAACAGTCAGATAGATGAAATGCCTAGGGAAATGAGGGATGGGGGTTGCATACACTCTTGGGACACTGTGCCTGCCAAGTGTTCAGCAACCAGGAAGCTCTCAATCCTTGTCCTTCTGGGATTTTATGGAAGCCTTATTATTTAGGCATTATGATCAAATCATTGGCCAATAGTGATAAACTCAAGTTTCATACTCTCTCCTGGAGTTGAAATTTCCAAACCTCTAATCATAGGGTTAATTCCCCTGAGCGCCATCTCCCACACAGAAGCTGTCCAGGAGTGCCCAGCCATCAGCTATATCATTAGCATACAAAAGAACAGCTCTTTTACACTATCACAATCCTATATGGAAAATGTAGGCAACTGCAACTTACTTATCCACAATCGTATCTTTTAAACAATGTATTTTGAGATACCTAAATGCATCAATTACTAGAAATTATGTCTTTTGGAGAATATTTTCAAAAATAGCTAAAGCAATGTAATTATAATTCCTAATAAGATAAAAATAAACATTAACCTAAATAATGATGTTAGGACTACACAATAATGTGCCAAAGGACACATGTAAATTTTTTTAATATAATTATGTTTTTTATTTGCATACCCCTTCATATATTAATCAATCTCACAGTTTTGGTACTAATGGTTATAACCATTACATAGATGAAGAAAGTATGTAGGGCAAGTAAAACAAAACTCACATGTCCACCCTAGCTACAGCTCAGATCTCTTGTCTTCTATTTCTATATTTCTTGTTTCACTATGTTGCTTTTCATATGTTTTTCTGTCATTAGAACGGCCTGGGTAATTTTTTATCTTTCAAAGAATGTATAAAATTTACTAATTTAGGCTTACAGTGCATTCATTTAAGCTTAAAGTTGACTATTTTAGGACTATTTATAGAGGCTTAGAGGTGTCACCTACCTCCTGCAGCACTTACCACCTGCTAACTTTTAATGGTATAATAATCATGAAATATTTATTCATACACCATTGTACATTTGACATGAGCTGAAAGTTAGATTTTATGTTTGTGATGATAGATGCCTCATTTCTGCACAGACTCTGTGAGTTATTGCATGTTTAATGACTTTTGTCTTTGAAATAAAACCACCATTGAGTGCTGGAATTTCATACATCTTCTGACTATAATTTACCTGACTACAATACCACAAATTACTGATAATTTCCAATTTCCCCACATGTGTCCACACATCACCTGATGATCACTCCCCAACAAATATCAGGCTGCTCTCTATGCTTTTTCCTGTGACTTAATATGAGTGAAAGTTTAATCACTTCTATTTTTCATTATCAAACAGGTAGCTTACATAAAATCAATTTAGAGTCCAACAATAGAAACTAATTCTTACCTTCATAACGAGTACAATGTTCAGTGTACTCCATAAGAAGTGTTAATTAAAAATCATTTCTTCCTCAGAAAAGGTTCTGTTCATGTCTCGTGCTCAGTGACAGATGGGATTGTTTGCTCTTTTTTATCAATTAATTTGAGTTCTCTATAGACCTTAGTTATCAAGCCTTTGTCAGATTCAAAATGTGCAAATGTTTTTTCCTATTCTGAAAGTTGTCTATTTGCTTTAATTGTTGTGTCCTTAGTTGTACAGAAACTTTTCAGTTTAATTAAGTCCCATTTGTTTATTTTTGTTGTCGCAATTGCCACAGACGTCTTCTTCATAAAATCTTTCCCCAGGCCAAAATCTTCAAGAATTTTTCCCACATTTTCCTCTAGAATTTTTATAGTTTCCTGCCTTAGATTTAAAGCTTTTATCCATCTTGAATCAATTTTTGTAAGTGGTGAAGATGCAGGTCATGCTTCAATCTTTCACACGTGGTTATCCAGTTCTCCCAGCACCATTTACTGAATAGGGATTCTTTTCCCAGTGTATGCTTTTGTTGGGTTTATCAAAGATCAGATAGTTATAGGAGAATGGTTTCATCTCTTGGTTTTCTATTAGGTTCCAAATGTCTATGTATTTTTGTGCCAGTATCATGCTGCTTTGATCACTTTGGACTTGTAATATAGCCTAAAGTCTGGTAGAGTGATGCCCACGGCTTTGTTTTTATTACTAAGAATTGCCTTGGCTATTTGGGTTTTTTTCTGGTTGCATATGAAATAAAGAACTACTTTATCCAGATCTTCGACATATGATGCTGGTATTTTAATGGGGATTGCATTGAATCTGTAGATTTTTAACAAACCTGTAAAAAAAAAAAATGTTCATTGTCTATAAACATAAGAGAAATGCAGATCAAAACCACCCTGAGATATCACCTAACCCCAGGAAGATTAGACCACATCACAAAATCCCCAAGTTGCAGGTGCTGGAACAGATGTAGAGAGAGGGGAACACTTTTACACTGTTGGTAGGACTGCAAACTAATACAATCTCTTTGGGAAGAAGTATGGAAAATCCTCAAAGAACTCAAATTAGATATTCCATTTGACCCTGCAATTCCACTACTAAGCATCTACCTGGAAGAAAAAAGATCATTTTAGCATAAGGACGTTTGCACCAGATTGTTTATCACAGCTCAATTTACAATTGCCAAGACGTGGAAACAACCTAAATGTCCAGCACCTCAGGAATAGATTAACAAACTGTGGTATATACATACCATGGAATGGTATTTAGCCATAAAAAGATGGTGACTTCATATCTTCTGTGTTAACATGGATGGAGTTGAAACACATTCTCCTCCATAAAGTATGACAAGAATGGAAAAGCAAATATCCAATGTATTCAATACTAATATGAAGCCAGTAGATGATCTAATTCACACGCACATGGGAGAAAAAACTCATTTCAATTCAAGTTGGGGGGAGGAAGAATGAGTGAGGGAGTGAGGGGAGGGGGTTTAAAGAGCTGCCCCTGAATGGGCACAACATAGGGGTGCATGGCACACCTTACGGGAGCAGGACATAACCATAAAAGGGACTCTACTAACAAATTCAAATACTGTGATTTAGTTGTTTGGACCCTCACACTAACCTGAAATTTTAAAACAATCATCTCTATTTATTGGCTTTAGCATTACTTTGAGTAACCATTCCATTGTAGGCCATTGTAGTGTCAATTTTTCATTAGAACTGGTGTTTAGATCAGCTCACAGACTGTGTTTTGGCAATTCTTCCCCCTCACGTTAGTTATCATTTGGGAAGGAGTAAATAAAAATTGTGCTGCACAATTTATGGCTTCCACTTCAGAGAATGACATTTACAGTTAGATTCCTTCTGAGTTGCTCGTTAGTCATTTGCTAGAGAATGATAACAACACCTCCCTTACATCTCTGGAGTGGCCCTTATCACACAGTCATTATGTTTTGCTTAGTTACCATAATTATTACAGATTTCAGCCTTGTTTTGGTTTATCAACAGAGTAAGTCACTTGGGAACTGTATAGAAAACAAGTGGTGCTTTGCTAGTCAGCAAGATAGACATTAATTACATTTCTGGTTTAGATGGTGTTTTTGTGACCTTGGCAGTATCACTGACTCTCTTGTGATCTCAGTTTCTTTGTCGTTAACTTAAAGATTATATTCCTTCTCCCTTTGTGGTTCTTGAGAACATTATGAGCAAACGTTAATAAAATGGATGTCGAATTCCTCAAATGAGACTAGATAAGTCCAAAAGTTGTGATTGAATCATGAGAGGGTCTGTTTTTAATACTCCATTTGGTACACATATTCAGGGTAAAAGAACCTATTTCAGCAATTGGGAATTCATTACTTTTAAGATCTCTTGGATAAGTGATGGCATTGCCTTCAAAACTGTCCCATGAATAGCTTTGTACTTCTCTTTTAATTCCTCTTGTTCTTTCTTGGTAGTGAAAGCATACCTCTGGTCTTTATCTTTGTCAGATGTGCTCTGTGAATGAAATTCCTCAGCATGATGATTTCTGTGAAGTTCTTAGGTTTGATGAAGTTCATGGAGAATTTCTGCTCAAGCTGAAACAGATATGACCATCATCCTATGCATGCAACAAATCCTCAGTAAATACCTGTTGTCACCAATTAAATATAATATTAAGTTAAAAAGGTTTAAACAATATTATTGGGAGATTATCATTAATGAAGTTGTATTTTGGTAAAATGCCACCAACCTGCATGCGTCATGGTATCTGGGCCTCCTAGCATCTATGACAGGATGGTGTTCCTTAAGACTTCATCTTCACCCCACACATTTCAGGAAGCAGACCGTAATATAATCCTTATTTGCCACCCCATCCTGTCCATCTGGATGTCAGATGGAAGCAAAGAGATCCATAGCACTTTGAAATAACTGAGGTGGCCTGGGTAGTATTTCATAATGCAACTTATAAAACCAGGTTTTAATATCCACATCTCTGTTTGAACTATTTATAAGTGGATAATGGAGGCCACATTTTAATCCACATTCACTGTACTACCATATCTTTAATTCACTATCCTTAAAGTATTTCAGTATAGCCAGAGTAGAACTAAATTTAATGTAGTATTCATCATAGTTCAACAAAGTACACTGCAGAATCACCTTTAAACCCTAAACTTTCCCCCACAAAACCATTTTCCCATCCTATTCTGAGTTGCCTTATGATTGCACAGTGAATTTGTTATTCTTTAAATGCCTGTCTGGGAAAAGGGGGAAAGGGGAAATGGAGAAAATGGACAAAAAAAAAAAAAAAAATGGAATATTAAGCAAGACAGCATAGATTCAAAAGAACCCTTAAAAGAATGTAGGAGAAATGAATTTATCCTTTCTCAAAATCTGAAAACTATCTGTCAAATACCTTCCCAGAATAATAACAAGGCTTTGAGAAAAGTTTGACAGAATTTCTGCAAAGATACTTTGGCATCAGCAGCACTGTTCTAATCCTCCTTGCTCCAGGTTCATTGCAAGGCTGAAGTTCTTGACCATTAGGGGTGTTTGGGACCATACACTAGTTTAATTTTCACTCTAGAGAACTAATGTGCCTATGAATTTAATCTACAGTATAATTCAACTACCCTCATATAGTGAGTTTGAGGTATTGGAGACTGATTACAAAGAAATAAAGAAGACAATATGATGGCACCAGCATGTAATGACCTTTATCTTGGCAAACACTTTGAAAGGTTTATATGGGGGGGGAGGGGGGGGAGAGTCCTCACAGAATGGCAACATTTAGAGACCAGAGACAGGTACTATACTCCAGAAAGAGAAGAGAGCAAGGGAATCCTAGAAGAGGGAGAGAGATCAGAGAGATCAGAGAGATCTTGTGTTTAGGTAGTATGGTTCAGCAGTTCCGTGGGAGGAGCTGAACAGTGGAGGCTTGGCATTTTTTATACCTGTATGAAAGATCTTTTTATCTTTTCTCTGGATAGCAGATGTTTGGTATTGTTTTACGGAACAGAGAAAGCAGGTGAACTGTAAATGGCTAAAAATCTGCATATCGGGGCTATGTTTAAAATAACTAGATGTGTATAAATTTTATTTGGTGCTGACTAACTTCTGAGTTAATAGACCTCAGAATGCTATAAAGAAGTAAATAAGGTAGGGCCAATACACAGAAACTACCATGGGCTCAATTATACGACACCTAGAAATCAGAAAGACTCTGAATTTTTACTTCTTCAACTTTAATATAAGGGATAAAATGTCATGTTAAGGCAGTCCCAGAGATTTCTTGGTTTGCAAGCTCTACAGTGCAGTTTGAGATAGCTATTCTACTTCCATAGTCCTTTTATGCTTCAACTATTATTCATGGACTATTACAACAGTCACTCAATTTGAAAAGCTTTGGCTGCCATTTGATCCTGCAATTCCTCTACGAGGTGTATATCCAAAAGACCAAAAATCACTTTATAATATTGATATTTACACCAGATTGTTCTTTTCAGTTCAATTCAATTTGTAATAGCCAAGTCATGGAAGAAGCCCAAGTGCCCATCAACCCATGAATGGATTAATAAATTGTAGTATATGTATATGTATACCATGGAATATTATGCAACCTTAAAAAAGATGGAGACTTTACCTCTTTTGTGTTTACATGGATGGAGCTGGAACTTAGCCTACTTAGTAAAGTATTTCAAGACATGGAAGAAAAAATATCCAATGTATTCAGTACTATTATGAAACCAATTTACAATCACTCATACTTCCATATGAAGAACAAATCACAACTATGGCCCAGGATGAAGGAGGGAAGAGAAGGGATGGGAGGGAAGGAGGGAGGTCACATTGAGGGAGGGTGAAAGGTAGAATTACACCTATGGGGCATATTGTAAGGGTACATGTCGGATCTATAAAGTATACAGTATAAATGTCTTAACACAATAATTAAGTCCATGAGATGAGGTATATATTAACCAGCGTGATATAAATGTTCCTAATTCTATATGAAATCAGCACATTGTGTCCGATAAATGCATTAATGTATACATGATCTATGTGTTTATGATTTAATAAAAAAATAAATAAAATAAAATGAAAAGCTTTGGCATCATTAGGACTTCATTCTAGGATCACCACAAGAGATAATTTAAATAACCATTTTACCATGGGAACATATCCCATTTTTTAATGGTAATGGACCCTAGTTATCATTCACATTTCCTTGACTATCAATTACATGCAACGACCTGATGAAGCAACTTTTTCTTGCACAACTCAGATTTCACCTGCCAATAGACAGCAGAACTCTCTATTGTCTAAATGTTTGCATTCTGCTAAAATGTGTATGTTGAAATCCTATTCCGAAAGTCATCATTTTAGGAGATAGGGCCTTTGTAAAGTGACTAAAACATGAGGGTGGAGCCTCATTCTTGGGTTTAGCACCCTTCTTTATTTTTTTTTAATTTTTTTAATTGTTGTTAAATCATAGCTGTGTACATTAGTGCAATCAAGGGGCACAATGTTCTGGTTTCAAATACAATCTGAAATATTCTCATCAAACTGCTCAACATAGTCTTCATGGCATTTTCTTAGTTATTTGTAGGCATTTGTATTCTGCATTTAGTAAGTTTTGCCTGTACCCATTCCAAGATGCACTCTAGGTGCACCAAGATGCACCCTCCACCCCAACCTACCCCCTCCCTTCTAAAGAGGCTCAAGATATCTCATTTTTCTCTTCCACTGTGTGAGGTTACAATGAGAAGGCATCTTCTTTGAACCAGAGAGTGAGCCCTCACCGATACTGAACTGTTGGCACTTTGATCTTGGACGTCCCTGCCTCCAGAACTATGAGAAATAAATTTCTGTTATTTATAAACTACCTAATTTGTGGTATTTGGTTATAGTAGCCCAAACAGGCTAGAAAGAATTTATTTTAGGTAGCTCAACCAGACAGGATCTAACAGAGGACATTAGGGGAAAAAAAAAATTATAAGGAAGCAAGTTCTATACTAAGTTCTGAGGAAGAGCTCTCTATAGAATTCCTTTACCTCCATCCTAAGGGCACCACTTGGTTGAAGATTTTCAATGAGATTGATACTCTTGATTATAAAACCACATCATTTCTGCCATAATCCAGGCCAGAAAATATAAGAATGCTTCACCCTTTCCCTCTGCCAACATGACTTAGTTCCTAATTAATGTTGTTAGACATTGCATTTCCTTCCTTCCTTCCTTCCTTCCTTCCTTCCTTCCTTCCTTCCTTCCTTCCTTCGTTAAGCCTTAAAATACTGACCATATGCTTTATTGGTATGCAGGTGTTAGAGATATAGCAGTGAAACAAACAAGCAAATTCCTTCCTTATGGAAGTGGGCAATAAATTGAAAACTCTTTATAAAGAATGCCATAAATGATTTTAAGAAAATGAAGAGAGGATAAGGGAAAAAGTCAGTTTTAGAAAAGGAGGGAATATTATTATTTTATTATTATTATTATTATTATTGAAAAGGAGAGATTATTATCTTATGTACCTCCTGTCAGAGAAAGCCTCAATCATATATGGGTGATTATGATAACATTTGAAAAGAGACCTGAAAGAAGGAAGGAAGCAAACCAGAAATATCTGGGAGAAAAGACTCTGGGAATAGAAAAGAATTATGTCCAAAGGAGCATGCCTGGTGTGATCAAGGAACAGCAAAGAAGTCCAGTAGAGGAGAGGCAGAGTGAGCAAAGGGGTGAGCGGAAGAGCATGAGGTTACAGGGGCAGAGAGTGTTCTGGATTAGGTAGTGTCTTGTAAACCCTTCTATGCTGCTTTTCTCCATGAAAATAGGAAAACATTGAGAGGTTCCAAGTAAAAGAGTGACATTATTTGACAGAGATTTTAATAATTTCATTATGACTGCTCCATAGAGAATAGAATAGTTGGGTCAGCAAAGGAATAAAGAAACCAAGAGGCTGGAGTAATCCAGTCAAGAAGTTATGATGCGTCAGACCAGGATAGTGGTGATGAGATTAGTAAATTGTCAGTTTTTCAGTGTCTAGTAGTTTGAAGGTAGAGTCTGTAGGATTTTATGCCAAATGTAAGAGAAAGTAACAAGTCAAGAATGACATTGTTAGAGCAGTGCAGTGGCTCAAAGTAATCCATGAAATAATTGAAAAGAGCAAGTTATGTGTTACCAAGAAAGAGGAAGTTTATTAGCAACTGGCCCAGCAAGCCAGGCCCATTCTAGTGACCGCAAGCTCTGTGAAAAGTATGGTTTGGGGTTTTATATGCAACTTTGAGGAGTATCAGGGGCTTCTTGAAAGTCTACCAAAGATACTTATTTAAGTTTGTTCTCAAAACAATCCACCTGCAGGATCTGAATGACAACCCACCTGCCAGGTTTTAAACAGCCTCATTCCCCTAATAGCCCAGATCAGCCTGACCAGAACCAATCCAAAATAGCACAACCATATCTGTCATCTGGTCATATCTCGCTAACTGCCTAATAGCACCTACATTTTTAGCATGACAAATGGATAAAATTGCTATTAACTAACATGATGACGACATAAAGTAGAACATGTTTGGAACGAGGGAAATATTAAGGGTTCCATTTTTAGTATGCTTAATTTGAGATATGTAACAGACATCCAATAAATATGTACAGATGGTGGTTGGAAATATATTTGGAGTTCAAGGGAGATGGCAAGGCTGGAGGTAGAAATTTGAAATTTATCAACATTTAGGAAGTTTTTAAAGCTATATCTAGATACATACTCAGGAGTAAGCAGAGATAGAGAAGAAAAGAAATCCAACAACTAAAGCCCTAGTCCTCAAAGATTTAGCAATCAGGGAACGGAGCAGAACCTAGAAAATGAGATTAAGAAAGACACCAGGATTGAGTAATTTTATAAATGACAAATAAAGAATATATTCCAAGAAGAAATGATATCCTATTGGCAAGTCAAATGAAATGAGGAGAGTGAATTGCCTTTAGATATGTTTATGTTAAATCATTGGCAAACTTGACAATAATTTAGGAGAATTATGAAAATGAAACTTCATTAGAATAGATTCAAGAAAGAATGGAAGGAAAAGAAACAGTAGGAAAAAAAGACAATTCCTTCAAGGGGGTGTAACTGAAGGAGACAAAGGTCCAATGAGTTTTTAAAATAAGAAATATTATAGCATGTTTTATTATAATGCAATGATTAATGTAAAGATTTGGTGATGTTAGAGAAAAAGAGAGAAAAAAGGAAGAGAATGTCTTCAAGAAGGAAAAAGACCAAGAAAACAAGCAAAATTCATCTAAACTAGCAAGAGACAAGCAGAATATAGGTGATGATGTTCCAAAAATCATTTCTGATTGCTTGTGTGTAGTATTTTCTTAGCGAACGGAGAGTAAGAGGGGAGGGAGGCTGGGGTAATGTTGTTTTTGAAGTTTGAGAGTAGAAGGTTTGAAATATCCCATGAAAATGAAGATAAGATAAGGGAATGAAAGGATAGGATAGGTTAGAGGGAGAATGAATAGAATGGTGAACTGTAGAATTGCATGGCAGTATAAAGAGTGTAGGTGAGGTGAATAGTCATGAATTTAATTAAGAGCAGTCAACATGGTTGTTTGATTTTCTGCGACCATTTTTATTGCTCAAGTGCTGGAAGAATTGGAAATGGGGTGGATTCAACCAGCATTAGCTCATTTTCCAAGTGAGTAGGAAAGAGGAATAGAAAAGCAAAACAGTTAAAGTCATAAACAAGATTGTGCTCAGAAAGATAAACCATGTCATAATAGTAATAAATTGATAGGATCATTGGATTTTAGTCTTAAATATATAAGATTCCTGAAGGTGAGATAACAGAAGCAGTGATCTAGAAAGATAGCACAGTTGGAACTGTGAAACGAAATATACTGAAAGGATTGCCTATATGGACATTGAAATTACTTGATCTAGGAAACATGTTGTGTTAGAAAAAGTGATAAGAAATCCAGCAGCTAAAATCATCAAGCAATTTCAGGAGTCACCCAAGGGCCTGAGAATAGCTAAAACGAGGAAAGACCACAGGCAATATACCAATGTTCTGGAAAATGAAATTCTAAAGCAAGAAGTGAAAATCTTCAAAGAAATCTGCCAAAAAATAATTTTAAGCCTTCTGGTCTCTGTACACTAGAATGGATTTGGGACAAATATCAGCAGGTCAGTCCCATATGTACCACAAATCACATTAAATTATATGTGAAATTTAATTCTATGTGTGTGTGTATATATTTTATAGGCAGAGTATGTTTATAGCTATTAATATATTAATATTGTCAATGGGTCCATGGTCCAGAAAATCTTTACCAACATTTATAAATATTAGATTTGATTAAACATTTATTGGGCACATATTTGCCAGTGTTCCTGAAATTGCATCCCAAATATGTGTAAGACATAATCTTTGTCATAAAGCTTCCTAGACCCTGGTTCTCCTGGGGTAGGGGACGAAGATAATTGTGAGTGGAAAAGTCATATTACAAGGTTAATTTGAATAACTACAAGTTAGAGTAGAAGGGACATGTTATAGGATTATAAGTGAGGAAGTTTTTCATTGTAACTGAATGGTTCAGAAACCTTTATGGAAACAGTAACCTTGAATTGGACCTTACAGAAAGGGGCATTTTTATAAATAAAGAGAAGAATAATCGAAGCTCAAGAAATGGTATTTTAAAAATCATGGAAGCTTATAATATCATTATGGTTTTCAGGATAACAATAAACATATGATCAAGTCTAAGTCTCTTTTGAAATAAACAAGACCAAGTCTAAGTCTCTTTGAAAGGCTGAAGTAGAAGGTGAGTTTTTTTATTGGGCCATTTCAGAAAATGTTTGTAATATTACATAAGGGTGTACAAACTGCTGTAGACAGCAGGAAACCACTGACTATTACTTGAGACCACAAGTGACATGTGATACAATCCAACCTGTAATTTAGGAGGGGAAATTCCAATAACAATGCAAAAGATGAATTAGAAAGCCAGGAGCTTAGAGGTAGGGAGATGGTTACATGACTAATGCAATCATCCATCCTAGGCAAAAAAACTGTAAGATTTCAATTAGTACAATAGCAGTGAGCTATGAACAAAAGGATATATACATTTAAAAAAAGAACATAGAATAGACTCTCTAATACCCGGCTACTGATACAGTAGCTTGGATAGGAGGGGAAATAAAAGGTTGAAGAAAATAGAAGAACAAAATGTGATTAGCTTATCAAGTTCCTCTCTTCCCAACCCCCTCTTCCCCCTTCTTAAGTTGAACTGTGTTCTTCTCTCATGTGGGCCTGTAGTTGTTCATCTACTAGTTTCAAATTAGTATTGAGTACATGGGACGCTTGCTTTTCCATTCTTGAGATAAGGAGAACGTTCTTCAACTTCATTCAGGTACCCCATCTAACAGGTACAATGCAGGCAAATGTTACGTATCTTCTGGGTGAAGCACTCAACTATAATTCAAACATTACCTAACAAATACAAATAATGTAACCTAATCATATGCACATTTATATTAATCTGAAATTTTTTTTTTATAAAAGATAATTACCTAGGAGGAAAAGAAATGATTTTGAGACCAGATCCCTGGTAATAGCATTACCAGAGAAGAGATTTGGCATGTGAGAAAAATTCAGTGACTTCTAAGAAGTAAAGTGTTCAAACGTACTACATTGTCTTTTCATTAGCAAGAAATTCAGGTTTGAAGTTTAGGTGTCAGGAATAGAAATTCAGATTTCATGACTCCATACAAATTTTAGAAATCATTTTTTTCTATTTCTATGAAGAATATCATTGGTATTTGAATAGGGATTACAATGAATTTGCAGATCACTTTGGGTAGTATAAACATTTTAACGATATTAATTCTTTCAATCCATGAATACAAGATATCATTCTATTTATCAGTATTCTCTTTAATTTTCATCAATACTTCATATTATAGTTTTTAGTGCAGAAATATTTTACCACCTTGCTTAAATTTATTCCTAGGTATTTTATTTTATTTGTTGTAGCTATTGTAAATGGAACTGTTCTCTTAATATTTTTTTCAGATAGTTAACAGCTAATGTATACAAATGTTACTGAATTTTGTATGTTGATTTTCTATTCTGCAGCTTTACTGATTTTGCTTATTAGCTCTAATGAATTTTTGGCAAAATATTTAGAGTGTTTAATATATAAGATCAGGTTTTCTGCAAGCAGAGACCATTTAAATTTGTATGGAGTCACAAAAGATCCAAATAACCAAACAATCTTGGGGGGAGGAGGTGATGGAGAAAAAGTAGGAGGGATCACTGTACCTGACTTCAAAATATTCCACAAAGCAATAATAACTAAAACAGTATGCAATTGGCATAAAAATAGAACATAGACCAAAAGAACAGAACAGAGAACCCAGAAATACATCTGCACATCTATAGAAATTGATTTTCAACAAAGATGCTAAAAATACACATTGAAGAAAAAAGCTTCTTCAATAAATGATGCTGGGAAAACTGGATATTCACATGCACAAGAATGAAACTGGACCTCTATCTATTACCATATACAAAAAAAAAAATCAACTGCAAATAGATTTAAAACTTAAAAATATAAGACTCAAAATTATTAAACTCATAAAAGAAAACATAAGGGAAATGCTTTATGATATTAGACTGGGGAAAGATTTTTAGATAAGACCTCAAAAGCAAAGGCATCAAAAGCAAAAATAAGGATCCACTGAAGAAGTCAAATGATAGCAGAAGAGCTTTTAAAGATGCCCAACATTTGTGCTGATGAAGGGATAACCACTAGCAATAAAAGCAGTTCTAGTCAATGGGGAGGGAACCAACATCAGACTGTTCGTCCCTGTGCATGGCTCGGTGCTGGTTGTGGAGTGGAGCAGCAAAAGTGGATTAGTATTTTCACAAGTTCATTAGTGAAAGCAAAGAAAGAGATGGTCAGAATTCTCTTGGTTATAAGTGAAAGAAAACCCGATTCAAATGACCTTAAACAACAAACAACGACATCAAATGGGGGTCAAGAGGTTAGAAGTGGTGACTGAATGGACTCGGCCTGTAAACACACTCAGGCCAGGCCAGACCCAGGGTCACCCGGTGATGTAATCAGGTTACAGCTCTTCTCCTTCCCTACGGCTCCTAGCCCAGGATCCTAACTGAATTTCATACAGAAAAATAGAAGAAGTACATTTCCAGAATTCCTGGTAATTTTTTTTAACCTCAGGTCCTTAACATTGAGTAAACCTCAGATTTCAGGTCATGACATGTCAACATTGGCCTTTGCAAGGCACCTTGCTTTAGGTATTTATTTATATTATTTATTAACATATTTCTTATCACAGTGTGTCAATTCCATTTTATTTTCCACACAGAAAACCATTTTAATTTGTTTAATATCTCTTTACTTTATGGTGTTCTTGCTAAATATGTACTATTTTTGTGACTGTGTTCAACTTACATAAATAGTATGGCATAAATTCTACTTTTTCACTTAAGTAGTATGATTTTAAGTTCCAATTATGTTGCTCTTATGCATCTAAACCATTGATTTTGTTTGCTTTATAGCACCCCATAATGTGCATCAACCTTTTTTTACTATCTCAGAAGCACACAGCCTGCCTCCAAGTCCCCATGCTGCAAAAAAACGTATTTATTCACAAAAATAAATAAGACCACTAATTTACACTGCACCAGGCACTGTTTTAGGTAAGGGCACACATTAGTAACTAAGACAAATATTGCTGCAATAAGTGTCCTTACCTAGGATCTGTCTTTACCTAAATTTTCTAGTGGGTCTGTAGAAAAATTTCCTAACATACAGAGTGGACATAAAGTTCGTGTGCAATTTAAAAAAGTTATAACTATTGAACACAAACTTTCTGCCTACATTGTACATATATTTAGGAGTACAATCCAGCAAACTTCTTTTTTTTTTTCCAGTTTTTTATGTCAAATTAATATGAGGGTACAAATTTTAAGTTACATTGTTGTCAATTATAAGGTAAAGTTCAAGTTGAGGGGACGTGCTCAACGCCCTCACGTTGTGCACATCAGATGAGATCCTGCCAAATTCGTGCCTCCTCCCACCAATCACCCTCCAGCAAAATTCTTAATATGTTGGCTTTAATTTAATCATATGTCCTTTTCCTGTACCGGTCACTGTGTTAAGGAGATAGGATGAGCTAATTAGCTTAGGTTACTAAATGCTCACCTCAGAGACAGTGGTTAGGGATGCCAGAAACTATATTTAAAGAAAATGAAGACGGTGTATTCCATGGAAGGAAGTTGGGTAAAGTGGATGGTATATAAACAGTGAGTAGCAAACACAATTGCTTTCCACTGTAAATGGGAAGGCAGCTCAATAGGAACCCCGTCCATTCCTGTGCCTGAGACACTTGAACACTCCAGAAAGGGGAAAGGCATTTTCATATATATGAAACAAAACAGAATGATTCTGACCCAGCACACCTGCAAAGCACCAAGATTTTGCTTTATTTATTTATTTATTTATTTAATTTTTGTTTGCAGTTTTTGGCCAGGGCTGGGTTTGAACCTGCCACCTCTGGTATATGGGGACTAGCACCCTACTCCTTGAGCCACAGGCGCCACCCAAAATTTTGCATTTCTGTTAGACTTCCAATATATAGGCTGCCAATATGGGAGAGGCATTTCAGGAACCACTGCTCTAGTGTAAAAGGTACAAGTGACTAAATATCGTAATCAACCGATGCTGTGAGGGCCAGAAAAAAACAGTATACATTAATGTTCTTGATAAATGTGCATGATTTTAAGGTGCATGATTCTAAACATGCAACTTTAGAAATGTTTACTGTTACTATTTCATTTGTTGTGTGACATGTAAGGTGAATAATTACTTCATCTTTGATGAAGCATCAAGAAAAGAAATATATCATTAAAGAATGGAATGATAAACCTGAAAAATCTAAATATAAACTTCACTAACTTCTCAAACTTCTCCACTGAGGTTTTTGTTGGACTTTTGTTGATCCTTACCAGAACTCCCAGAATGACTGTGTAATCATAGATTTAATTTAGGGACAAGGTGAGATCAGAGGGCTGACTCTTTGAAATATAACCTAATAAAATCAATATAAAATGGATAGGCTTGGCCGTCTATAAGATGGTATCTGAAATGGATATTAATGAGACTGGCATGCCTCCTGCAAAACGATCAAGCCATCTCCTGAATGTAATGAAAACCTGGAGTGTCTTAACCAAATTGCGGTGACCAGAATTTATTCTCAAGGCTACAGCTTGGCCATGGGAGAAGGAAACTGAGCTGTCACCTGCTTAATAGGATGATGGGCTAAAGTAGGGAGGTGCTCTCAGGAAGAACACAAAAACAAATTATTGAGCAAGAATAAGTTATTGATATGGCTTTCACATGAAAGCTATAACCCAGTTATAACCTAAGAATGTGGGGAAGGAGGAGAGGGAGGGGAGGGAGGGGGGAGGAAGGCCGAAGGGAGGGTAATTGGTGGAACCACACCTGCGGTGCATCTTACAAGGGTACATGTGAAACTTACTAAATGTAGAATATAAATGTCTTAACACAATAACTAAGAAAATGCCAGGAAAGCTATGTTAACCAGTGTGATGAAAATATGTCAAATGGTCTATAAAACCAGTGTATGGTGCCCCATGATCTCATTAATGTACACAGCTGTGACTTAACAATGAAAGTGCATTTCTAAGAGCCCATTCAATTTGGGGTTAACTAACAAGTTTGTGTTTCTAGAATTGTGTAGCTAAGGATCGCGCCCTGTGCCCTGATGAGCCTTGCACCACTTTTATCACACCTTGAGGGCCCCTAACATAGCAGCCTCCTGACTTTTTTCTTTAACATTTTGTAATAGTTTAGTGTATTTTTTAAAAGTTTTTAGTATTAATATATTTGAGCCTTGCTACCTTTCAATTTGGTGAACAAAACGCTCATAAGTTTTCAAAAGTATAAATGTTATGAATTTGGGATGGCAAACCCTTGGCTAAAAATAAAAGCTCTTCCATCACATGTGAATATGTTAATGATACTAATTCAGAACATCCATCATAATGCATTTTATATTGTTAAAATAATATTCAAAAGAGAATAATAAACCACATCCAATTTCCTAAACATTATGAGGCATTACTAGGCAAATCACCATGATAAATGCCTGCATTTAGGGGCCATCTAGTTAAGCACCTAATTCTTGAGAAATATGTTAGTGTCAAACACTGCTCCATAATTAATTATAAGACTACTATGGTGTCAGAGAAATTATTTTGTCTGACTCCATCGGGCAGAGTAAGGGCCAGTGAGTGAAGTTATAAGGAGCAATTTTTTTTATTATTATTAGAAAGACATTTCTAAGAAAGAAAACTATTAAAAGATTGAATAGACTTACCTAAAACTGAGAATCTGCCATCAGTGTTTATATGATTTCTCTGGGTACGACTGAGGGCATTTGGACCTCACATAGGGAATAGACCAAGTGTCCTCCAAGATGTCACCCCACTCAGAATTTGTAATTCTTTTAAAATAGAGACTGAATGGTTTCTAATAGTTTGAGTTCGTTTAATCCTAAAATTAAAAAATACAAATAAGGTTACAAAAATGTGCCCTGAATATAAATTCATTCTCTGGTAGTGCCTTTTTTCTTCTCTGTATTACCCCACAAGACTCTGAGAAGTCCCAAGTCAGGGCAAATGCTTTGCTCCTTCCCACACTCACTGCACAGTGTCTGGCACATCGTAAACACAGTTATTACTCTTAAATGGGGGCAGGGTTATATTTGGAAATGTTGACAGGTATTTTTCCCTAGCTATATTTCCCTCTCTGTTTCTACCATTCAACTAGAATGACTCTCCACTGCATTGACTCTGAGGGGCTATGTGGTACATCTCAATCATTAGAAAGATCCTTTTACGGTTACTAAGGAAATGAAGAGGAAGAAAGGGATTCTTGGGTATAAAAAACTGTATCTCTGAGAAGGAAGGGCTTCCTCTCATCTAATTAGATGAGAGGAAAATAAATAAATAGGGCTTAACCTGTCCCATCAATTCTAGAAACAATTCTTCTGGGATGTGGTTCTGACACTGAGGAACAGGGCCCGTCCCCAGCAGTGTTAGTAGGAGGCCAAGTCGGCAGGGGGACAGTGACTTTCTGGGGCATGGAAGCAGGCAGTACCCCGCGGGCAGATCTCTCAGGGATTCTGTCTCTCTGCCTGATTCTCTGAGCTTCTGCCACCTTGGCCGTTGTGATCCTAAGCAGGGCTCTGACCTCCCGCCTCACACAGGCTGCTCCCTTACATGCTCCTTGTTCCCCTCTCCTTTGCAAGTGAGCAGAGGGAAGAGCCTCTTGACAGGAAAGGTCTGGGTGGACCAGAGCAACTGCCACTGAGCGGCCCTCGGTGTGCACCAGGCAGCAGGGACTAGAGGTAATAACACATTAGGCCTCAAAAATGACGGCCCAGCCCTGGGGAAGGGAAAGAGGCCTAAGAGGAACTGAGATTAACACTTTCCAATAGTCCCTTAAATTACAAAGCCAGACGTCAAGTGGTTATAGAAAACAAAGGGGTCCCTCTTTTATTTATTTTTTGAGACTGAGTGTTACTCTGTTGCTCCAGGCTAGAGTCCGTGTCATCAGCTCAGTTCAAAGTGCTGGCTCAATCAATCCTCCTGTCTCAGCCTCCCAAGTAACTGGGACTACAGGTGCCTGCCACACCACTCAGCTAATCTTTCTAGTTTTAGTAAAGATGGGGTCTCACTCTTGCTCAGGCTGGTCTCTAACTCCTGAGCTCAAGGAATACCCTCCCCTTAACCCGCCTCAGCCTCCCAGAGTACTGAGATTACACGCGTGAGCTGCTCCACCCAGCCAGACCCCTCTTTATACACAGGTTACATGCTGCGATTAATGCCAACCACTAGTGGCTGGAAAGAACTTATCAAATTAGATGAGAGGATACTGGAAAATGTAAAGGTTATCTTTATTCAGTTTTTAATGTTTCCACTGGGCATTTGTGCTAATTTTTTTTCTTTCTTTCTTTTTTTTTTTTTTTTTTTTTTTTTTTTGGCTTATCAAATGACGCTCCACAACGTCATAGACCCTGCTGGTGAATTCTGTTTTAATCCGTGATTCCACAATATAAGTCATACTGTGAGAAAGTCTGTAAGAATCTGGTTTGTGCTGTGTGCGCATCCTCTCCACATCCCCATTGATAATAAAATGCAGTCAAAGAAGTGTTTTTGCTCTTTAAAAACACCCAGATTCAGTTTAACATGTGGCAGGCGATTGTTTAATCTTTGTTCAAGAAAGAATGCCAAGTTTCTGTCTTGAATATGTAGTATAACAACAGCTCCTTCATCCTCCAATGAATACTTGTTTAAATGTTCCTGGGGTTGAAATTGTTTCTGTGTTTAACCTAAATCCTCCCTACTGCAGCATAAAACCATTATATCCTCCTCTTTCCCCTTGTCTGGAAGAAATAATGGCTCCCTGCCCTCTATTTAATATCCCTTTATGTCATTATATACCATGGTTTTATCTTCCCTCTCTCATTGTGAATAGGTTGACAGTGATCACATCCCTTAACCTTGACTTCTTGCTCTCACTTTCCAACCTTTTCTGCTGTATAATGTGTGAACTTTCCCACTGTCATTCGTTTTCACTTCAATTGCACGTCTATTTCAGCAAGCTGAGGCTGCCAGAGAGATTAAAACTGAAGGAGAACTATTAATCCCAAGGTGGCCCTTTTGAATTTTAAAATCAATTTGAAATGATCAGCTTTATCAGGGGTTTCATGAGGTTTCCAGAGTCATATGAATTAAAAGCAGCTTGCTCCACAGCATAAGAGAGAGTCCCTGTTGAACTTGAAGATTGCTGAGGGGTGGGGAACACTTCACTGCTTTGATTATGTCATCCCTTGCTCAAAATTTTTCCCCTCACCCCCAAAATAAGTCAAAAGTCTACACCCTGGGATTGAAAGCCCTGTATATTAGTCTGTTCCTCTTGCTATAACAAAATGTTTCAGAATGAGCAGTTTATGAACAATGGAAAGTTATTTCTTCATAGTTCGGGAGACTGGCACCAGATTCTAAGACCAAAGCACCAGCATATCTGGTGAGGGGCTAATCCCTATAGAACAGGCCTTCCGCATCCCCACATGGAAAGGCGAAGGGGGTCTGTAAGTCACTTTCCTAAGGGCACTATTCCTACTCATGGGATAGAAGCCCTGACAACCTACCTCCCAAAGGCCCTACCTCTTAATATTATTGCACTGGAGACCAGGTTTCTACATATGGATACTGACAGGCAGAAATATTTAGACCATAGCAGAATGGCCCCAATAGTCCCTTCAGATTTATTACGTACAGTCTCTGAATGGAAGATTTTATTCGGCCTTACTGGGTTGATCAGTACATGCTCATTTCAGGTTATACATATTCATTATTTTATTGTACATGGTGTACTCAACACATTACTTCAATCAGGGTTTTTTTGTTTATTTGTTTTGAGACAAGGTCTCTCTCTGTCTTCCAGGCTACAATGACATCATCATAGCTCACATCAGTCTCAGACTGCTGCCTCAGCCTCGCAAGTAGCTGGGATTACAGGCACCTGCCACCACACCTGGCTAATTTTTTCTCCTTCCTTGCTTCGTTCCTTCCTTCCTTCCTTCCTTCCTTCCTTCCTTCTTCTCTTCTTTTTTTCCTGTAGAGACAAGGGCTCTCACTCTTGCTCAGGCTGATCTTAATTTCCTGGCGTCAAGAGGTCCTCCCACTATGGCCTTCTAAATTGCTGGAATTACAGGTGTGAGCCAGCACACCCGGCCTTGTTTTATCATATTTAGTTAAATAAGCCTAGTTTGCAAAGTTCTTATATATAGTATTTGTTATTCCCTTATTAAAATCGTGCTTCTTGAAGACAAATGATAACTCCACTGTTGAATACTTTGAAAATAATCATTGTGAAAGTGGTTTGGGTGATTTTAAAATTGGTACAAAGAAAGGATAAAACATCTGATGCCAATACACATTTTTTTTTGCAGCCCAAATGAATTGGTCTATTTCACATAAGCATCTCTTACTCAAGATTAAAGACATTACAGTCAGTATATTATATGTGGATTTCCTGAAGGTAATCTGCACACGAGGGAAATGAAAGATGAAAATCATCTTTCATTTATAACTTAGTCAATATAGGAGGAGAGAAGAACGGAGCGTGCTTCCCTCATCCTACCAATCCATTTACAATTCTATTCTTGGGAGGGTCTTTTCTAAGGGTCATTTGAGACTTATGAGCGAGGTTAACTGTGCATTAAAATGCCATTAATAATATCAAATAGCTAGGCCCACTTAAAAGCAGGTGCCCTAGCAAAGAAAATGCCTCAAAGGGACATATTTCAATGAAGCAATATATTTCACACTACTTCAGGACAATTGTGTTCATTCAGGAGTTAACCCAAACGTCTAGGGGCCAGAAATCCAGCCTTAGGTGAAGTAACAGCATGGACCATCTGGATGAGTATTTGATTTGGGTTTTTGTACAAGTATGAAACAAGAGAATAAAAATGTCTACACTTTGGGGATTTCATTCTGCAGTCAGATAAAGGTCAGAACTCTCCATGGAAAATCACTGATGATCCCTAGAAAGGTTTTAGTCCATTTAGATTAGCACTAAATGAGATCAATTCATTATTAGTTCTACACACCAGTGCTGTGTTGCTATAGAGTTTTTTTTAATAATGCTTAAGAGTTTATCTTGAACTCCTTTGTTTTACAAACTCAGTGTATTTAAGAGTTGTTATTTAAGAAATTATTAAGGCTATGTTTTACATTTTAAACAAATTGCCTTTCTTTAAAGAATGCTGAGATAGATAAGGTAAATGCAAACAACGCAACCTAATCATTTGCATCTTCATATTAATCTGAAATAAAAAATAATTAATTAATAAAAATAAAAGTGGTAGGTCCTAGTAGCTATCCCATCAAAAATGAATCTAATGGCTGAAAATACAAATAAATAAATAATGCTAAGACATCACATTTGATTAAAGCTGAATATTGACTAAGTTATAAAACGTGTGTAGAGGACACCGAGAGCCAGAAGGCCTCTGAGTGAGATGATTCGCAGCTTGGGGGAGGACCGTCTGGCAACTCATGGGCAGGCCTTAAAGCTTAATCATCCTCTGGAGTCTGGAGAGAGAGCCCAAGCCGGTGGCAGCCCTTAAGCACGCAGTCATGGTCTAATACTCCCCTCACCTGTCATGTACCATCTCATGGTACATGCGGAGGTTGCTGGGGCTACCCTGCACTTAAGGTTAGTGTCACACCTGTTTCCCTCATGCGACAAAATGCATTTCTAGATAAGCGCCATACTGAAAATTAATCTCAATGATTCCACAATGTTAAAAGCAATTCATTTTCAAAATAAGTTTTATTCTTAGTCAAAGTATACAATATGACATTATGGGCTACATGTGAATACTAAAATAGTGACTATAAGTGAAACAGATTAATACCTCATCTCACAGAGCTACTGTTTTTTGATAAGAGCAGCTAAAATTTGCTTTACAAACAAAACCCCCAAATATAATACAATGTTATTAACTATGGTCTTCATGTTGTACATTATATTTCTAGATTTTTCTATTCACATATTTGCTACTTTGTATCTTTTCACCTACATTAAAAGCAATGAGTTTCCATGTTTTGTTACAGAATCTCAAACATGTCTAGTCAAACATCAAAGGACTAGAAATTATGTTAACAATTTTTTTTTTCTGAATTGTGAAAGCCAGCTCTTCTTAGTCATCATAAATGGTCACCAAAGTCACATAGATTATACATAGATTTATCAAAAGAAAAAACTAATGATAGTATTGAGTCATCCTTCAGAAGATTTTTAAAACTCTTTAAAATCTTCCTGGTGAGGCTCAGCACCCATTGCGCAGTGAGTGGGGCACCAGACACATACACCAAGGCTGGCAGGTTCAAGCCTGGCCCAGGCCTGCTAAACAACAATGACAGCTGCAACCCAAAAAATAGCTGGGCATTGTGACGGGCGCCTGTAGTCCCAGCTACTTGGGAGGCTGAGGCAAGAGAATTGCTTAAGCCCAAGAGTTAGAGATTGCTGTGAGCTATGATGCCAGGACACTCTACTGAGGGTGACAAGTAAGACTGTCAAAAAAAAAAAAAAAAAACCTTCCTGGTGAATTTAAAGATAAAATGTACCTGAGTACATATTTTTTAAAACGATCAAAACATTTTGTATCAATAATATTTCACAGAAGAAAAATGTACATTTTTATGTACATTTGCTTTATAGATGTATACTTTTTAAAGATCCGTGATCTACAAATTCCAAATATTCTTGCAGAAAAACTATTATTCACAGTTCCTCATGTTTCAAGTGGTGCTAAAATATTTCACATACATTACATCTATTTCACATATATACTATTGCCGTGATTAAAATGTAAGTAGTAAATTTAGAGTTATAACCTCCCAACCCAGGTATATTGCCTTTTTTTTTTTAAATGGGAAGGAAGACAAGATGGAGACTAATATAGAAAACTAGTATTCTCCATAAAAACATATATGCACATGAAAAGAATGGCCATTTCTAGCAGTTTATATTTAAATTACTGACTTTTAGGAAAGGCCTATTTTCAGGTAGAATGAGATATATAAATGCACCTCAAATTTCTGCCTACTTTCAATATTTCATTGAGACTTTTAAAATAGAAATATTGTTGAGGACATAAATCTCTAGATTACTAGTGGCTCTACTTTTTTTTCTTGGCACTTCTCTACATAGACATCTTTGTGTTGTATAGGACCAATACAGAGGAGAAATTTACACAGAGTGAGAAATAGAATGTGAAGCTATTCACAGATATGAAAGGGAATAAATGAATACTTAACCATTTAGTATTGACTGAGTATCTCTTATTTATTTAGAACTGCACCAAATAATGTTAGATATTAAAGATGTCACATAGGTCATCCTAGCTATCAAGGATTTTTTTATTCAATAATCAAGCATTGCTATAGTTATGGATTGGACATTGTTTACATGCCATATGTAGTATTAGCCTCTCAACATGCAGCTGTAACAGGCCTGAGTCTACTCTCTAGTCTAGAAGCCGAAGGCTCTGCAGAGAAAAAAATTACAGGTAACAAAGCACACAAGAGCAAAAGTGACTGGGGCAGAGGTTAGCATTATGAAACTCCAGTGGTAGAATTTCATCAGAAGGTGAGTGTCATGGGGGGAGAGGTGTGTAAAACTCCATGAGTGGATAGTCAAATAAAGCCCCTGAAAGGGTTCACGCCTGGGCCAAGTGTTGAAAGGTGAGGCCAACTAGCCAGTGAAGGTAGTGGGGCCATCCAGGCACGGAAGATAGCATGTGCAAAGTGAAAAGATATATGGTAGAGTTCACTAGGGCAAATGGACGTGTGTGGCCAGGCTTGAGTCACTTATAGGCCATTTAAGCTTGCTAATGCTGAGGATGTGGATTGAATTAGACAATCCTGACTTTACGAAATTTAAAATTCATCAAGTCAAATAAAATTTAGATAAGTAATTATAAAAATCAATATTGATTTATAACAATGACAAATGTCAATAAGTAATTATAAAATCAATATTGATTTATAACAATTACAAATGTCAAGAGTAAGGTGTTTTGAAAGCACATAATTGGGAGAGGTGGCTAAACTTAATCTGGAATTTCAAAGAAGGTGATTGATTTAAAAGAAGCAGGAGCTCCCCCCTCTCACTGTCAAGCCCAGCCATACACATCCATTTGCCCCAGAGAACTATATCCTATAAAGGAGGCAAGAGGAAAGAGATTGAACATCCCAGGCAAAGACCAGGAGCCTATTTTATGGTTTTTGGTATAATGCTAAGAGCACTTTGGAAGTCACAGAAGTTTGACCTTCAAGAATAGAGCAATTGTGTTGTAGTAAGTAGAGGTAATATGGATATGGAGTCAAGAAAGATTTGTAGAGGGAAACAGAGATCAGATCATGAAAGGCTCTTTAAAAATATATATTGATTCTTATCGTGAACTGAGGAATTAAAAGTAAAGGAGACATCAAGTATGTCTCTGAGATTTCTTGGCTTGCAAAACTAGCTGGATATGTGTACAATTCACCAAGAGAGGGGGAAGAAAGGAGAAAAATTGATTTGGAGACTTTATGTGCTCTTTTTGAGATAAAGTGTCTCAGGGACTTCTGAGGGGTGTTGTCCAGCAGCTGATAGATTTATAAGATTCTCAGGTGAAATGCCTTGCCGGTCTAGACGGGGGGAGAAAACAAGAATAATAAATGCTGTGTGAAGAACTGAGCAGCACTGACCCTCAACCCGTCAAAGAAGGAAAAGGTTTTCTTTAAACAGGAAGGTAAAAACCATCTTTGCTAAAGAGATGGGTTACAGTTAGTTAGCTTTGAAGGGCAGGGAAAATCTGTAAAGGGAGCAGACCCGTCGGGAGGGTAGGGAGTGTGACAAAAGGAAAACAACAGGAAGACATTATATTGTGTATAATAGAAAGTATAGAAATGTGAAGGGAGAAAAACAGATACAGCCAATAGGAAAGAAAGATGGTCGTGCTGAAAAGGATTCCCCACACCCCAGAGTCACCTTGAGTTAAAGTCCACCATCAATCCATTAATACATCGCTTGGTTTACAAAGAAATGCCCACACAAAGACTAAATTAGAGCTAAAAAATGGAAACTTGAGCAATGGAACATGTGGCTCGTGTGTCATACTTTGGCCATACAATTTTTATAACTGAAATGAGAAAAACAGTGATTTTTAATAAAATGACTTTCACTCTGTCATGATGAAGTTTTCAAAGTGCCTTCATACGTTAGGGCTTTATGTTCTTATCAACCTTGATGTTCAAAGATGCATAGTGATTGCCTAAGATTACAAACTAGTGAGTGCCTAACAGAGATTTGATCTGAGTTCCTCTAGCTCCAATTATAAAACATTTCCATGGTAAATCTGTATAACGGTCAGGTAGATCCTTTTACATATTATACATTTGCTCCATATAATTTTTCTTGTTTTTGGTTCTTTATTTTTCTCAAAGCATTTGCTTTAATTACTCTAATGGAGAGAAATACATACATTGGTATTTTTTCAAAGGTAAATCATTAACAACATCTACAAAGGAATCCGTCATAGCCAAAATACCCAGCCCCTCCATGTTCCCCTTACTGCTAAGTAACACAGATATCCTTGGACGGGTAATTCTGTCTTTAAATGCTTCTCAGCTCTGTGAACATGTAAAAATCCATGTGTGACTACAGATGGTAGCCTGGGCTCAGATGTACCTGTTGTTTGGGTTTCTATGGAAACAGAAAAACATGTCATTTAAAAAATAATTCATTTACAGAGGCATGTGGAAATCATACAAAGGGAGGATTCTTAATATGTGTGTGTGTGTGTGTGTGTGTGTGTGTGTGTGTGTGTTTTTCCCCTTGGGGGGAAAAATATCTGTGTTCATTATTCAGTGAATGGCAACCATAGTCCTGACCCTTAAAATGTAATTGCTCAAGTCTGTCTGATAAAAATTATATCTGAGTTTAAAAAATATTCCTAATGTTTACATATACATGATAAATTCTGTTTTTCATAGATATTTTTTAGTCAGTGTGCATGTGCAATAAATAATAAGGTTAATCAATTTACTGCATAGTTTCCTTCTTTAGAACAATTTTTGGATCATTAATAAATTTTTAGTTTACTACATTGAATCATTTTACAAAATCTTTCTAGTATTTATGTACGTTAATTTGACCCTATAAACACCATAAAATAACTTGATTTCCTAACAATCTCCTATCACTTAATTACATCCATTATATAAACAGAACTAGTCTTAAAGAAAGAATAGGAAGAAAGAAGACTGTGTGCTGACATATGCTTAAATAGAAGACGATAATAACTCCAAGAACCAGTATTCAGGGAATAAAAGTCATGGCAAGGTGACCTGAGGCTGAAGGACTGGGGAGTGTCATTTCTAGGCACCTTTGCTCTGATCATAATTGTGAGTATAATGCAGGATACGGGAGACTTGGCCTCGAGCTCCACACTGCCACGTAAAATCTACATAATAGACAGACATAAAATTGCAGCCAAGATCGAGTGACAAGGACTAGATTTAGTCTCCTACCTGAAAAAAATCACTGAAACCAGATGAATCATATGAAATAAATGATCTGCATTTGACATCAGGCAACAAAAGACAAAACAATCAAGGTAAACCCTACTATTGCCCCTGTAGAAGTAATGAGACAAAAGGAAGATAAATAGACCCCCCCCTCCAAAATTTTTTTTTTCAGTAAGTGTTCATTAATGTATAGTAATGGAGTTCAGATCAGTGCTAGTGTGAGGATGCGTGTGCTGGGGGAGGGTTTGTAGAGGCGGGCAGGAGGGAGAGATTGCAAAGGAGTGAGGAAACTTCGGGAGTGATGGATAGGTTCCATACCTTGATTGTGCTGGTGGATTCGCAGATGCATATGCACGTTCAGAAATATCAGATCTTGCAGGTTGAATATGTACAGTTTTCTATATGTCACTACACTTTAATAAACCTGTTTTTAAAAACCTAGATGATCACCAGCAAGTTACTAAACCTTGACTTCACACATCTGTAAAGTGGTGATAACTCTATCAACTTTATACATGTATTATATAGAATAAATGGGGTATTTGTGAGTGTCAGCGGCTTGTCACATCACCCAGCACATTAGGAGGGCTCAGTGAATCTGCAGGCTTCTTTGCAGAGTACCAGATGGTGTATATTCTTTTTTCTTCTCTCTCCCGCTGACAGTGGATAGCACAGTGTACATAACCATGAACTTTTATCATGCCCCATAAGACAAGTCATCATGGTAGCACCTCTGTGAGTTTGCTGGCAAGAAATTAATCTTCCAGCATTGCTGAGCTGTCTAATGCTTGGCTGCAGGAAATGAAGTCCTGTGTGCTGTCTGTGCCGTGGTGCCTGCCTGTGGAAGCCAAACTGATATTATGCCAAGATTTCTGTCAGACGAAGTGACAGGAGCAGGATGGAGAGGGGGAAAGCTGCAACCGGAGTTATTCTGACAGAAATTTTGATATCCCAAAGCTGAAGTGACAAAATTCATCAAAGACCTTGGTTTCACGCTGTGTCTACATAGCTAGTGCATATGTTGGTAATGAAAAGACACACTTTTGTGATGTTGTGGGCTGATTTACATCCCCTCAAGGTTACATGTTGAAGTCCTAACCCTAATACCTCAGAATGTCACTGTGTTTGGAAATAAGTTCTTTAAATAAATAAATGTAAATGGTGTCAGTAGGGTGGGCTGTCATCCAATATGTCTGGTGTCATTATTATAACAGGAAATTTAGGCTCAGACACATGCAGAGGAAAGATAAATAGAACAGAAGATGACCAAGAGAGATCGCAGGGGAAGGAAACACTGAGGTCACCTTGATCTTGGACTTCTCCAAAACCAGGAAAAAATAAACTTCTGTTGTTTCAGTCAGCCAGTCTGACACCTTTTTACAGTGGCCCTAGAAAACTAACATACAGACTATTTTTATTGTTCTTAAAAACCATCATCTTTTCTTGGGTCTAATGAATGACTGCTTTGCTTTGGAGTCTCCTTGAATCTACATGTATTTTTATGTAGACATGTGAATTGTCCACAGAATTTTTCAGTCGACTGCATGTGTCTCTGTGTTTGTGATTTTTTTCCTTTGCTAATGCTTTTCTGGCTTTGCCTCCTGCTAATTGTTTTTCTTGTAAGTGTTACTCACTTTTTAGCCTGGAAGCACACTCACATTAAAAACACAGAGTTTTCAGGAATCTTCCTCCTCTTTTCCTACAAGTAATCATTTTAGCTTACATGCTGAGATATTTTCCTCTCTCATTAAACTTATGAATGTTAAATTTGTACAATAGTAATATATAAATCTTCCTTGAACAGCATCAAGCAAGTTGCAAAATAAGATAGGTAGGTTGACTTTTTTATGTTTTTGGAAAATTAGACATTTTGCCTGTTGCCTTCATTAACCATTCATAGTTATATTTTGTTATCAATTTTGATTACCTATGTTTTGGCACCAAAACTGAACTGAAGGGATACTTAAAAATAATTGAAGTAATGGAGACTTTTTTGCTAACTTAAGTCTTTTCAAGCAGCTACATAACTCTGGGAAAGTGTGAAGAAAGAAAGAAAATAAGGAAAGAAGGGAGGGAGGGAAGGAAGGGTGTTAGAAGAAGGAAAAACAGAGAGAGCAAATTCGGTTAAAGATTTTCCCCTTTGCATTCATGTTGTCTGTCTGCAACAAGTTTATGCTGAAGCCTTCAATGTTTTGTTTGCTATACTTTTTTTATTAGTGTATTAGAAACAGGGACTATTGCTTACATTAATGATCTTCAAATCATGGTGCATCATCTTTCTGCTTCAGAATTACTTAGTTTGATCAGTGAAAATATAAATTCTTGGGCTCATTCCAAATCTACTGAATCAGAATCTTGAGGGGGATATGGTTTGGAATCTGTATTCCTATCATGCTCCAAGTTTTTTTTTTCTTTTTCAGGGAACAACTTCTTTAAATTCTATGACAGCAGGGAAAGGTGATGGCTGTAATATTCCCCAACTAAAGAGAAAGCTGACTAAGAAGGTGGAGAACAAGGAAAGTCACAGCAGATAGGACCATTTGGTATTTGTTGGTATTCTATTGGTGCAAAGGAAGAAAGCAGTGTGAAGCTGGAAATAATTTCTCGTTACACATAAGAGAACGACTTCAGAAACATATTAATAGTTCAGAGTGCTCAAGAAAGCGGTGTATTTTTTAATTAAGCTCAATATGCCCATTTATAATTCAGTTTTAACAGTGATGCTTAACATTGATTCTTGAGAATATTTTAGGCTACTATACAGAAACTGATTTTTATTTGTCAAGAGTTAAAATACATTAATCATATACAATGCTTTGAACCAATAAAAATTTGCTTTTCCAATGTTTTCAGAAAAAAAAAGAAGATCTTAATCATTTGGGATTTTAGAAATTACAAAGACATTTTTCAGGAAAGAATAACAAGTTAACAGCTAATTATTGTCTCCTTCGAAAAAGGGTAAGTTAGGGCTCCCAGTAAGAAATCATCATGTGCTGAGCCAGCACATGTTCACTCAGCTTGTCTGATCTTCTGACTTCAGCATCAGCTCTTACACCACCTCTCCCCCACACTCCTGCCCTGTGAGACTCAGAAAGACATCCAGATACTGCCATGTGTTGACTAGGGGGGAAAAATATCCCTTGGTTGGGAACCACCAGTCTACCCAGCCATTCTATCATTTACTCTGTATCTCCAAACCAGACTAAATTTCCCCCTTCTCTATTTTTCTACAGAAATTGGGCTTTATTATTTTTGCTAAATTGGAATCAGAGTGTTCTATTTAAAGAAAAAAATTAATAAGCTAATCTGTATAACAGTGGTCTATAGATGTAAAATGCTAGGAAAACATAGGCATAGAACTCATTTTTTGTGGTGCCACATTTGGTATTTTTTCATTCATTCAAAAAAGTGAGCATTTATCATCCTTTAGCTGCCAAACAATTTGGCATAACTGGGTTCCCTAGAGCAGAAGAATAGATGGGGAGTAGTTAGCATTGTTATCCAATGTTCTTTTAGCATGAAACAGATCCTGGGAGTGGCTCTGGACACATCACATGCTTAGGGGGTAAAATCCAGTTAACTAGGTAAACAAGGTGTGTGGGCATGCAGCATTTTGATGGTTAATTTTATGTGTCAACATTTGAATAAGATTAACATTTACATTGGTAAACCTTCAGTAAGCAAATTGTCCTCCATAATGTCAGTGGGCCTCATCCGATCAACTGGGGACCTGAATAGAACAAAAGGACTGACCTCCCCAAACAAGAGGGAATTCTCCAGCAGCCTGCCTGAACTGCACCATCAGCTTTGCTGGATCTCTAGCCTGCTGACTCACACTGCAAGTTTTGAATTTGCCAGTCTCCATATCATGTGAGCAATTCCTTATCACAAGTCTAACTCTATATATGCACATCCTGTTGGTTGTTTCTATGGAAACCCCTAACTAATAGATATACCCAAGGAGAGTTGGTAGTTGAAACCAGCAGAAAGCATCAAGAGATCCAATCTTGAGGAGTAAGGTTGTATGGAGAGGCTGGTGGGACACAGTCATAGGAATTTTAGAAAGAGTAAGCATTTAGGAATTCAGGAAGTTCATTGAAATCAGAACAGTCTTTCAGCAGCATGCCTCCAATCCTCTCATCTTGGTAAAGATATTAGCAACAAGGTATGACCCTAAACATTTACCAGGATAGTAACTTGGATCAAGAAATTCATGATGGATTGAGCTTGGATCCCTAAAGAACAAGCTAGATAATGAGTAAAGATACTTTTTTATTACATGGTATATCATGATTGCTGTAAGAAGTGATAAGCAGTAATACCAACAGTGATTGTCACAGTGTGGACCCGGAGTCAGAAAATCAGAGAAGCTGAGTTAACACATGCTAGCTTAACACAGGATGATTTATTTTTTAGTGGTAGCCCAAACATACCCTTTTTTAGAGGAGACAATATTTAGTTTTGTTACCTTCTTATGGGTCTTTCCAGAAAATGTTTTCAGAATTTAATTCATTGTTGTGGGAAGCTATCTTCCTACAACAAGGAATTAAATCTGGCAAGAAGACTATCCTATTTGAATGAGGCCTTTAAGAATTGATAATAATCCAAAAGTAAAATATAGAAAAAGTTGATTCCAGTCAAAGGAAAAAAAATGGAGATAATTCAGAGAACTGTGGTCAAATTTATAAGCGCAGAGAAAGTGGAATATGGTAAAATCAGTAAGGTGAATTGTGAGGGTTTAAAGCAGTGCTTTTGAATGTTAGCACATAAGAATCTCCTGAAAATGTC
The DNA here is from genome assembly GCA_963574355.1 of Loris lydekkerianus. Taxonomy (NCBI): domain Eukaryota; kingdom Metazoa; phylum Chordata; class Mammalia; order Primates; family Lorisidae; genus Loris; species Loris lydekkerianus. Next base: position 51,293 of record CAUYPK010065100.1, read on the forward strand.
TTAAACAACAGATCAATTGGCTCTACCTCCAGCCTTTTTTATTTGGTTGGTCTTCAATTATGTCAGAGAATTTGCATTTCTAACAATTTTCAAGTATTGCTGCTGGTGGTGGGCTATGAAGCACATTTTTAAGTGTCAGAGATGCCTGGAAGGATGTTAGGAATTTAATTTCTGAGCAAGAAGAGGGCCATTAATCAGAACAGTTATTTAGGAAGATTACTCAAAAACAACATACGGGATGCATTGTATTAGGGAGAAAATCAGTACAAAGAAACAAGCCAATTAAAGGCCATGCCAAAGGCCACCAAGCAACTTGAATCCTTTGCTTCCGTGACTTGGACAGCCAGAGAGACCTGGAGCAATGCGCCTATAGACATAATTTTCTCTTGACCCCGGCTGTGTAATTACGGTCTGCCTGGAGTTTGGTCTTCGCCACTTATGCACAATCCTTGGTTCTTTGTAATGAATCTCTTGGGATAAACCCTAAGCTGACAGCCTTCAGACAGGCTGCCTGCCTGCACTTAATAAGTAGGATTGAGGTCACAAAAGCTAGATGACAGCGCAAGGAGAGGCTCCCTTAGATAGCCAAATCACTTGAAATTGTATTTCTTTCTGGGTCAACAAAAGAGTAAAAGATATTGCCTCTGCTGCCACCTCACCCCATTTTCCAAATTATCTCTAAGGAGGTTGGATAAATCCATACGTCAAAAAGCCTTTGTGCAATAAGGCAACTTTGCAATAATACAACATTTGCAGGACCTGTCAAACAGACAATCTGTTTTAGAATCCGCACAATACTTAAGAATTTTAATAATCAGAGGGTCTCAGTTTGAATTGATTAGACTTCTTTTCCAAACCATATTTTCTCTTCTCAACTGAAAAGTACTGCTTGTTTATCTTTGATGCTTGGTACCACCAGCCCTAGGGGAAAGGGGAAAAAAAGGTTCCTTCTCCAGCAACTGATCTGACCCTTTTGATGATAAGGAGCTCTCGTCAACAAGCTGCAGTCTGGCAAACAAGCAAGCTGGAGGCTGTTTCCACTACTGAGGAATTCTCCTGCCTAAGGGTTTCTAAACACAAGCAGGAACTGGAAAAAAAAAAAAAAATGGAGAAATAATGGAACATACGATAAACATCTCTGTTTCATCTTTTCTTCCCAGGATTTTTACCCTCTTTCCAATTAAAAAAAAACAAACAAACAAAAAAAAAACTTACTCTTAATTGATGGTGACCCCAGCATCTTCAGACTAGAATGCTGCCCCACCCTTAAATATGGCTTTTTCTTTCTTTTCTTTTCTTTTCTTTTCTTTTCTTCAGAAATACTATGATCCTCTCTCAAACACATGCTTTTCCTTCTTTTTTCCTCAGTTACTCAGGCTCACCCAAAACTATTATGGTACTTTCTTATACTCTGACAGCTACTGTGGATATGTTAATAAACAAAATACAAAACTTAGGTGTTTTTTGGTAAAATATATGCTTTTTTAAAGTTATGACCAGGATAGCAAATGGAAATAAAATTGAAGAAATGAAGAGAAGAAGCAAAAAGGAAGGAAGGAAGGAAGGGAGGGAAGGGAACAAAGGGAACAAAGGGAACGAAGGGAAAAAACTGAATCGGGGGGTCAGTAAACACACTTAAATAGCC
>CAUYPK010065101.1:0-40630 GCA_963574355.1 Loris lydekkerianus
GAATGGACTAGCAAATTGTGGTACATGTATACCATGGAATACTATGCAGCCTTAAAGAAAGATGGAGACTTTACCTCTTTCATGTTTACATGGATGGAGCTGGAACATATTCTCCTTAGCAAAGTATCCCAGGAATGGAAAAAAATGTATCCAATATACTCAGCCCTACTATGAAGCTAAACTATAGCTTTCACATGAAGGCTATAACCCAACTATACCATAAGACTATGAGGAAAGGACCAAGGAAGGGCAAGGGAGGGGGGAGGTTTGGGTGGAGGAAGGGTGATGGGTTGGGCCACATCTATGGTGCATATTTTTATCTATAATAAAAATAAATGCATTAAAAAAAAAAAATCCAAATGCTAAAGTTCAGAGCCCAGATACCACAATGGCTTAAGAGGTGAAACAAAGCTGTAAGGTTCTACTCAGCAGGATGAAAAAAATCTACTTCACTTAGCAATGCTCTCAATAAATGTGAATGGATTGAAAGACTCTCTGAAGAAAAATAGGCTGGTTAAATGAATAAGAAAAATACAAGCCAAGTGTCTGCTATTTGCAGGAAAGCAACTACATCAAATCAACAATGACGAATTCAGGCTCAAGTTGAAGGGTTGGAAAACAATATTCAATGTATTATAAATACAAACCAAAAGAAAGCTGATGTAGTCATTCTCGTATCAGATAACACAGACTTCACAGAAACAAAGATAAAGACAGAGATTGTTATTATATGATGGCAAAGGGAATGATTCAATAGGAAGACATAAGAGTTCTAAATCTTTATGCACCTAATATAGGTGCATCCAGATTTATAAAGCAAACCTTACTAGATTTAAACAGTAGTGGTAAACAGTAACATTATAGGGCGACGCCTGTTTGCTCAGTGGGTAGGGCACTGGCCCCAAGTAGGGAAGAGATGGAAAAACTTCTCTTAGTTTGGATTAATGAAAAACAGCTGGTCGGTGATGAGATTTCTGAGATGATAATTTGTAAGAAAGCCAAGGTCCACCATGATGTTTTATTAGAAGGCATGCCTCATACTAGTGCTCAAAAGGAAGAGTTTAAAGCCAGTAGGGGGTGGTTTGAGAACTTTAAGGAAAGGACTGGATCCATAGTGCTGGTATGCACTGAGAGGCTGCCAGTTCTAATTCACAAGCAGCAGAAAAGTTTATAAAGAAGTTTGTGAACAGTGAGGGGTATGTTTGGAACCAAGAGTTCAATTGTGATGAAAGAGGCCTCTATATTTTTAGGTTTTTATATTTTCAATTTTATCAATTTATATTTTTGTTAATATGTTACCTTAAAATCCAGTGTATTTACCATTACAATAATTTTGAAAATTTGAGTTTGTGGGACCCAGGAACTAATTAATTCAGTTTCTAATATTTTAAAGGGGAGAAACTGTCTTGGAATGTGAACAATTTGAAACTCAAATGGGGTTCTGGAATGGATTAAGTTTGAGTTCCATGGTATCACTATAAAAGGAAGAGCAAACCATTTCCAAACCCAGAAGAAGAAAATAAATAACTAAAGTCAGAACAGAACTAAAAGAAAATTGATAAGAAAAGAATTACACACAAGATTAATGAAACAAAAAGTTGTTTATAATGATAAATAAAATTGGAAGACCTCTTGGTAGATTAAAAACAGAATCAAAGTGACCCTGAGTCTCAATCAGAAATGAAAAAGGAGAGATCACAACTGAAATCACAGAATTATGAAACATCATCTCTGAATATTAGAAAATCATTGATGCACATAAAATGAAAAACCTTGAGGAAATGGATGAATTATTGGAAGCACAACCTCCCTATGCCCAATCAGGAAGAAATAGAACTCCTAAACAGACCAATATCAAGTAACAAAATTGAAACAGCAATAAAAAAACTTCCAATAAGTAAAAGTCCCAGATCAGATAGATGGTTTAACAGTCAAACTTTCCCAGACCGACAAAGAGAAACTGGGAGCTAGCTATATGGCATAAATTATTTCATAACATGGAGAAGGAAAGCATCTTCCCTGGTTCATTCTAAGGAGCCACTATTACCTTAATACAAAAACCAGGAAAGGACAAGACAAAAAAGAAAATCACAGAAGAATATCTTTTCGAATATGATGTAAAAATTCTCAATAAAATTCTAGCAAACTGAATTCAGAAACACAAGAAGAAAATAAGCCACCATGGACCCTGTGGGCTTCATCCCAGTGATACAAGGGTGGTTCAACACATGCAGATCTATCAGTGCTATTCACCACATGAACACAACCAAAACAAAGACAGTATGAGCATCTCAATAGACATGATAGCATTTGACAAAATTTGGCACTCTTTTATGATAAGAAACTCTTAACAAATTGACATAGATGGAACATACCTCAAAACGATACAAGCCATATAAGACAACCCCACAGCCAAAATCATACAGGAGAAGGAAAAATGGAAAGGACTCCCACTTCAATCTGGGCATAGACGAGGTTATCCAGTGTCTCCACTTCTATTCAACATAATTCTGGATGTCCCAGCCAGAGAAATCAGGCAAAAGAAGGAAATCAAGTATAGCTAAAGGGGAACAGAAGAGGTCAAATTATCATTCTTTTCTGATGATATGATCTTTTATGGAGAAAACTCCAAATATTCTGCCAAGAGACTCCTGGAATTAATAATTAAATTCAGTAGTCTCAGGATAGAAAATCAACGCACACAAATCAATGGCATTCTTATACATCAACAAGAGTCAAATTGAAAATTAAATCAAGAACTCAATACTTTTTACAATAGCAACAAGGAAAATAAAATACTTGGGGATATATTTAATAAAAAAAAGTAGAAGACCTCTACACGGAGAACTACAAGTTATTGAAGAAGAAAATCACAGAAGATGCAAACATGGAAAAATATATCATGTTCTTGGATTGGCAGAATTAACATTGGTAAAATGTGTATACTACCCAAGTGATGTATAGATTCAACACACTCTCCATTAAAATACTATTTTTTTTTTTTTTTGTAGATCTAGAATAAATAATTCTACATTTTATATGGAACCAGAAAAGAGCCCAAATAGCCAAAGCAGCCTTAGGAAAACAGACAAATCAGGAGGCATCCCTTTATCAACCTCCAACCAAAACAGTATGATACTGGCACAAGAACAGACATAGACCAATGTATCAGAATAGAAAGTCCAAATACAATACCATACTCATATTGCTATGTGATCTTTCATAAAGCAGACATTAACATACCCTAGGAAAAAGAATTCCTATTCAATAAATAGTGCTGGTAAAATTGGATAGCCACACATGGAAGCTTGAAACAGGGTCTCTGCACCTCTCTCCACTCACAAAAATTAATTTCTTATGGGTAACAGATTTAAACCTAACTCATGAAATGATAAGAATTCTTTAAAAAAAGTTTGAAAAATTCTCATAGACCTTGACCTAGGCTAAGAATTTATAAAGACCCTAAAGACAATCACAACAAACAGCAAAAATTAACAAATCTGACCTGATCAAAGTAAAAACCTTCTGCACAACCAAGGAAACAATCGATGGAGTGAATAGACAACTTATAGAATGGGAAAAAATATTTGCATTCTATGCATTTGATAAAAGGCTGATAACTACCATGTATAAAGAACTTAAGCAAATTAGTAAGAAAAACCCAATCCCCATAAAAAAGTCGGTAAAAGACATGAAGACATGCTTACCTCCAGAAAGCAGGGATTAAAACCTTTGCTCCCTGAAGATAATGAAATAGATTCTAGGTTCTTTCCAAAAGAAGATAGGTAAATGACCAATAAGCATATGAAAGTAATACTCATCTGTAATCATCAGGGAAATGCAAATGACACATCATCTAACTCTAGTGAGAAGAACTTTTACCAAAAATACCAAAACAGAAGCGTCTGGTCATGAATGCAGAGAGAAAGGAACAGTTAAACACTTGGTGGGACTGCCAACTAGTCTAACCTAGTAGGTAAGTCATGTAGTGGTATCTCTTAGAACTAAGGGTGGACCTATGATCTGATCTAACTATCCCACTACTAGGTATTTGTCCAAAGAGAAAAAAGTCATAAAGATATTTGCACTTAAATATTATATATTATAGTAGCACAATTCATAATTGCAAAGATGTGGAAACAGCCCAAGTGCCCATCAATATATGAGTGGATTTTAAAAATGTGGTATATGTATGCCATGGAGCACTAGTCAGCCGTAAGAAAAGCAGTGAACTAGTACTTTTTCCAACAACCTAGATAGAACTGGAGATCATTTTTCTAAGTGATATTTCTTAAGAATGGAAAATCAAATACCACATATACTCACTATTAAGTGAGAACTAATCAGTTAACACCTGTGTGCACTTTTGGTGGTAAAGCAAGTAGGTGGGAATGGGCTAGAGGGGAGAGATAAATTCACATCTAACAGGTGCAAGGCATGCTATCCAGGTGAGGGGCACACTTGTAACTTAGACTGAAACTGTACAGTAGCAATTCGTGTATCCAAAATATTTATACCCCCATAATATTCTGAAATAATAAAAAAGAGGATTGAATACTTACCAACTTATTTTGCAAGGCTACTAGCACTCCATACCAGAACCAAAGATTTACAAAACTTGTGGAGTGTAGAGAATGTGTGTGTGTCTACAGTTAGGGCTTTAGGAACCAATTTTCCTATAAACAGAAATCCTGGGCTAAAAGCAAGGCTTAAGTAGTTAATTTACAATTTGATACATAGGGAGACAACTGTATAGAAAGATTTATGTAACTCTGTAGAGGTGAGATTACTTTTCAGGGGAAAATGAAGGTCAAGATCTTGAAGACATTTGCTAGTTTATCTAAACCATAGAAACAGCAATTTGGGGGTGCGTGGGGTTTAGCTGGCCCTTGGAAAGATGTTTTTACATTCTGAAACATTAGAATAGGAACCCAGAATCCAATTAATTCATCTTCACATGTATATACACTATACATGTACATATACAAACATAATACATAAATGCATATATATTATATAGGGAGTGCAATTGTGAATTGTTCTGCTGTAAACATTGTAAGAAAGGAAAAAAAACTGCATTAAATCTGTAATACTTAAGTCAAGTTTGACTTCTGCAATTATAAGAGATACAATATACAATATAACAAATGTCGTCAGCATATATTGTTACAGGATGCTAAAAACATGCATACACATTTTAAGAAAGAAAAAAGTTGTATAAAGTTGCAATACTTAATATATACAGATAACAAAAGATGGATACAAGTAACTCTTGGCTTCTGCAGTTACACAGGAGCTCAAGGCTGCCTTTACATCCAGACACTTCTGACTATGGTGAACCACTGACAACACTGCACCCTTTGATCAGGTTTCTCTTTATTTAGCGCATGTAATCATCTGGGGATGAAAAATTTTCATTTTGCTGTTTTAAGAATGTGTTATTGTATACTTATTCTGCTGATTCTTATCTCACATAGACATTGTTTAGTAGACTTCTGTGGCTAGCGTGTAACTATTTTAAAACCTTAGCAGAACAGGATTTATTACTCTGCAAGACCTCCAGGATCCTCCCTAGTACACATCACACACAGTACCGTGCACATCACACACAGTACCATGCACCTGAAACGTATCACAAATGTGTGCAACTGCCAGGCATGTTGGAGGTTCTCTTGCACACGTATACCTCCATTGTTGTTGTACTTCCATAACATTTTTGAATTTAAAATATCACTTCTAAATGATCTGTGCTTCTTAAAGAACAACTGTGCTTCTGCCATTTTCTTTGATGGACCTGCGTGTCCCATCCTGCCATCTTTTGAGTGAATATCACGCTACACATTGCTGCCATTATTCAATTCAATTTTAAAAAGTAATATATAGATAAAATCTCTTAAAATGTGTATAAATTTTTGATACCCTCTGTATATTTGTATATATAATTTTCCTCTGTTCCTTATTTATATTACAGACTTTACATGCACAGATTTTATCTCTTTCATCCACTGGTTCCAGAAGTAAGAACTGGAAAATGGAAAGCCCTGTAGTTTTTTGCTTTTTTTTTTTTTTTGGCCAGGGCTGGGTTTGAACCCACCACCTCCGGCATATGGGGCTGGCGCCCTACTCCTTTGATCCACAGGTGCCACCCTAGTTTTTTGCTTTTAAGTGAATAGTGGTAATCTACCTCTAATGTAGCACACATCTGGTGTGCACATCTAAGATAAAATTAATTAAAAAAAATAAATAATTGGCAATTAAAAAAAGTTCCAACACAAAGAAAAGCAGTTTTCAAGTGGGTTGGCATTTAATTGCTCTAGAACAGAACTGACACATGGTACTTGTCACTATTCTATGGCTACAACAAGTTACCTGGTCCTAATCAAACACGAAGGCAAGGATTCCACTACCACCATGTATCTCAAAGATGAAGGGACAGAATTATTTGCTTAACAGCACTAATTTTTATCAAAACCCTTTGATTAGAAGGGAAAATGAGGATGGGATTAATTTACTGCAATCAATTCTTATAAGTGAACAATATTTCTTGAAGCCATTAAACTATTTATGGGAAAATGATACACATTTTACTATACCCTATAAAGTAATTGGTGAGGTCAACATCACTTCCATTTGGTAAGGATGAAAGACAGAGTTGTTCTGGGGGCTTAGATTTCCACCATGAAGCTTATTACCTAGTTATCTTAACTGAATCTAAAGCAGTGGTGCTTAGCCAGGAGCTACTTCCTGGTGCCCCTTGCCGTCTGGACATTTTGGTAACATCTGGTGACATTTTAATTGTTTCGACTGTGGTGGCGCTATAGATATCTGATAGGTAGAAGCCTGGAATGCTGCTAAACCTCTTACAATGCCCGGCCCCTACAATAAAGAATTATCCAGAGCCAGGTGTTCCAGTGCTGAACTTGAGAGACTAAAGTCAAAAAGAGAATGACCCATTCACTCTTCTTAAAATTTTCCATAAAAAGGTATGTTTTCTAAAATATAAATGTAAATGAAAACATGCATTCATACAATGGTACGTATAAGTTAAAAATAAAAAGATGTACATGGACCCAATTTATATGACCTCTGACTACCTCAAGGAAATGACTGGCCACAGAAAACTCTGCCCCTGAGATTGAATAATTCTTTTGAAATGTTCCCAGATTCCTTGTTTGATCCTTATAGCCAATCTAGAACTGCAAAATGTGCCTAAAGACTAACTTGAAAGTGTTTCTTACTTCAAAAATCCCACCTTAATAGAGTGTTTACCAACCAGACCCTGTGCAAATATGTTAGTGTTTTACTCCATAAACTTATTCTCCTTTCTAACTCCTTATAGCCCATTGTCAATGGAAAAGAAGCCAAACTCTACAGAACACTTTAAACAGGTTTCTTTGGGGCAAAGTGTGAGGACCACAACCTGGAGCCTCGACTAAAAAGCCTTCAGCAAGTAGACTTGCTGTGGTGGGGTTACAGTTCAGTTTTATACATTTCAGGGAGACAGGAATTACACATAAGGGTGTAAATCAACACATAGAAGGCAGACATTGGTTTGGTCCCAAAAAGTGGGACATCTTAATGCAGGGGAGATTAAAAGTTCTAGGTGACTTTAAAGACTCTTTTATTTGTAATTGGTTAAAGAAATGAAGATTTGTGGTAAGACTTAACATAAGGAAGTCTGTTAATCAGAGACAAGCCATCACCAGTCCCATACCCAGACTCAAGTGATTTGTTATGTAAATTAAGGTCCTGTAGCTTAAACATGTGTCCTGTACAGCCTTGGGTCCATTGATAAGCTAGAAAGCATATCTCCAAAAAGGGAGCAGGATTTGATGAGGCACGTGTGACCCCCCTTGTCATGGCCAGCAATTCAGCTTTAGAGTATTTCTCATGTCCCTTTAAAGGCTAAGACAGGGTCCATTCAGTCAGCAGGGGAGAGCTTAATATTTTATTTTAGTTCATATGATGCTAAAATAAAAGAGATGACAGGTAGGTCGCTTCCACAGTTCATGAATATAAAGCCTTTGTTAATTTGCTTTGGACTTAATTTTGTCTTTGATATTAATTAGATCACTAACAGTGAAGATATTAATTTATTTTCAGTTTCCCTTGATAATGGAGTGTGTCGATCTTGTTCATAATTGTACCTTTTATTGATAGAGAATATATTATTCTATATGCTTTTATCTAGGCTTTGATTAAAATACTTTTATAATGCTACTTAGAGCAATGGGTTTCTTTCCCATCAGGATCATCAGTTCTTTTGATAAACTTAGAGATAATGATAAGAGTTTCAAAAAAATGTTACCCAGGGAGGTCAAGGCTAAATTAAGGAAGCAGCATTAGGTTAGTAGGAAAAATGATACCATGAATTTAATTAAGTACATTAAGTTCCCTGAGGTAAGCCATGATATGCTTTTAAAAAAATCGTAGGCATAAAATATAACTTGAGGAATTTTAAGATCTGGTTAAATAGACCCAATTGATATATGTAACAAAGTATGCAATGAACTATAATCAGTTGTTTTTTAATATTATAAAGAAGTGTTTGTAGGTTATAGTAAGGAAATAAGTGTAATATGAGACAAGGATGGCTGTTCAAGAATTGAAATAATAGAGAACTTTAAACTTCTAATTCCCTGTTTTATAGATCAGTGTCAACTAGAATTTTATGGTTTAGTATTAGAGCAAGATATTAAGCATTATTTTTGTCTCCATGAATTTTGTTAGTGGTCTATGATAATCAATGGGATTATTCATAAATATTCTGGTTCTTCTATTTTCAGGTATATAATATGATAATACTTTCCTTATATTTAGAAAGATTTGTGTTTTCTTTTTTTGTTTTCTGTTTTTGGCCATGTGACTTGATTTGGCCAATAAAATATGACTAGAAGTGGTTCTTACAAAAGCTAGGTCTAATTCACCAGGTCTTCTCCCTGCCTCAGAGGTTGAGAAAACAAACATATTGATGGATCCATTAGTTTTATTTCCTGAGTAGCAGCAGTAAATAAAGCCTTTCTGCTGACCAATATTGTACATATATCACAAAGAAGAAGCAAAACTTTGTTGGGCAATCCACTGAGCTATAAGATGATAGTTACCTCAGCAGGACCAACTTTGTCCTGATAGCTAGTTCTTCCTACAGCAATCCATTTTTTCACAAGATAAAACAAAAAACAAACAACAAGAAGAGAACAGAACACACATTTAAAGCATCTATGAGGAATGAAATAATATTTTTTCAATCTTTTAAAGTTCATGAAATGTAATAGAGAATTACTAATTGAAGCATGTTCGAATATACATCAATGAGAATAGGCAATCCTGCTCAGACATAAAGGACTTGGCCTGAGGATTTTAAGAATAGCTTTTGGTTGGGCATGGTGGTTCATGTCCCAGAACTTTGGGAGGCCAAGGGGAAATGGTCACTTGAGGCTAGAAGTTAAAAACCAACCTGAGCAATAATGTGATATCATCTCTACTAAACCAAAAATAAATAATAAAAAGACCTAAAAAAAAAAAAAAAAAAAAAAAGAGTATCTTCTATGTGGGAATATTACAGAACCTCTCCTAACAGAATAATTGTATCTTTAAAAATAAGATCTGTGTGGATGTAGATAATACTTTCATTTTGGTTTTTATTTATTTGTTTCTTTGTTTAAAAGAAATACAGCTCTTCATTGCTAAAGAAGAATGAAGAATTAAGAAAAAATATTTAAAGATGTTTAATGGGAAAGAAAATGGTAGAAACATACAATCTGTATGTGGATCAGAATTACATAATCTGATAGAATAAAAGACTTTTAATGCAGCCTTGGGAAATTCTAGTTCAAGTAACTGGAAGGTTTCCTATGAAAAGCTGAGTAAGAATTGGTTAGTAGCAGGCTCTGAAATAGAAGAGCAGGCAGAGAATGAATCCGGTAATATAAAATATTTAGCAAAAGGTCAAATATGATAAAATAGTAGCTCATTTAGAAATAACTGGAAAAGAAGAAACTATATCTCCAATTGTTGTGCAGAGGTCTTATAAAAATCTGTATGTTTATAGAGGGTTTTCTAACTGGTTAAATAAAGGTGCTTCGGGGTTATTGTTTGGAATTACAATCACTTGTGGAAAGGTGGATGTTATTCTTCAGAGGAAACGTTTCTCTTTCTTTGCACACAAAGGATAATGAAGTAATTTAAGAAAGTATCTATTAAGGTCTACATTGATCAAACCTGGCAGGCCTGATTGGATGCGAATAACCTCCACAGTATGTTGAGAAAAAGGAATAAAGGAAACAGAGGTAAGAATTCGTTGTCTGATGGTTATTTGGACTGTAAAATTTAGGCATGCAATTTTAGTTGAGGCAGCAAATTCACAGAATTCTTATTCAAGTAGAAAACTCTAATAAATAAATTTCATCCAGGGTGCAATGGACAGCATAGACCATGTTATAAAGATCACATCATAACAAAGTACTAAAGAAAAACCAACAATAAAAAAACATGCTGCAATAAAATCAAAACTGAACACATTCTCTTAAACATTAGATCCAGGATGAACTATAATCTGCTAAGAAATTGCTGGAGAAAAAAAAAAAAAATTGCTAGGGTGTAGCCAACCTCAAAAACAGAGAAATGGTGAGGAATTCTTAAACTGTGAGTATGGAGTGCTAATATGTGTGTCAAAAAGCCACTGGGATCAGGGGTCATTTATGTGTAATGAATGTAAAAACAGTGAAGATTGTAAATCCAATCCTCATTACAAAAAACAATTAATTGAAATGCACGATAAACATAGATGTAGGTATAGAACCATGAGTCTTCTAGATGAAAATATAGAATACTGTGTTTATCATTCTAGGGTAAACAAAGGTTTTAAAGACAAACACTAATCACGAAAGAGTTAAAAACATTGGACATCATCAAAATCCTTTATTTTTAAAAAATCGATCAGGAATACATATGTAATAAAGAACTCAAATCCAGATCATATTAAGAGCCAGAAATTAGGATATAAAGAAAAAATAATTCAAAACACTTAAACTAACCCCAAGAGCAAAGCATGTAGATAGGCTTAAAAACTAGGTATCATAGAAATGCAAATTAAATGCACAATAAAATCACTAAGGAGGAAATAACCCAAATCATCTGAAAACATATTAAATAAATATATGAAGAAATATTTTTCAACTCATTTATGATACCAAAATCTTATACAAAGACATTGGAAGGAAAAAAATCACAGACTAATATCCCTCATAAGCAAAGACACATAATCCTTAACAAAATATTACCAAAACCAATAATACATAAATAGGCTAATATACCATGAGCAAGGGAAGCCCAAAATATTACGCTGGTTTAACTTTTAACAATCAAGTAAGCAATATGTTTCATCACATTAACAGAAAAGAAAATAGAGACCACATGAATATGTAAATAGATTCAGAAAAAGCATTTGACTAAATTCAACATCTATTCATCATAAACACCCTCAGCTAAATAGAAATGGAAACAAGCTGATAAAAGGAATCTATAACAAAAGAGCAAAAATCATGCTTAATGTGAAAATAATAAAAGCTTTCAGATTTCTCACCTATGGTCTGGAGTATAGCAAAGTCTACTATTAAAAACAGAACAAAACAAAACAGAGTCTCACTCCTCTATCCCCCAGGGTAGAGTGCTGTGGCATCAGCCCAGCTCACAGCAACCTCAGAACCTCCTTCATCAACCACCCAAGTAGCTGAGATGACTGCCACAGTGCCTCCCAATTCTTCAATTTTTAGTAGAGATGGCATCTTGTTCTTGATCAGGCTGGTCTTGAACTCATGAGCACAAGGAGTCCTCCTGTCGGGCCTTCCAGAGTGCTAGGATTACAGGAATGAATTACCTCACCTAGCCTAAACTCTACCACTCTTAATGCTTCTATTTAACATTATACTCAAGTTCTGCCTTGTGGGGTACAGCAAGAAAAAGACATGATGTCATACAAATGGGAAAAAGAAATGCAAAAGTGTCTATATTTACAGATTGTTTGACCACATTCATAAAAATTTGAAAGTATATCTGAAAATGTTATTAGAATTATTAACAGTATTTAGAATGCTTATAGCATACAAAAATTAATTGTATTTCTATAATATATACTAGCAATAAGCAATTGAAAATCAAATTTTATTTTTTTCTTTTTTTTTTTTTTGAGACAGAATCTCATTGTGTTGCCCTCGGTAGTGTGCTGAGGCATCACAGCTCATAGCAACTTCAAACTCTTGGGCTTCAGCAATTCTCTTGCCTCAGCCTCCCAAGTAACTGGGACTACAGACGCCTGCCACAATGCCCAGCTACTTTTTTTTTTTTTTTTTTGCGCTGTTGTTGTTGTAGTTGTATTGTTAGCAGGCCTGGGCCAGGTTCGAACCCCCCCAGCCCTGGTGTATGTGGCTGGCGCCCTAACCACTGAGCTATGGGTGTCAAGTCTGAAAATCAATTTTTAAAAATATAATTTATAATAATATTTAGAATGTAAAATATTTATAAATCATTTTTTTAAACATTATGCTGGATATTTACATTGAAAATCAAAAATCTCTGCAGAGAAAAGACACAAATAAATGGAGAGATAGACTATTTTTATATTGGAATACTCAGTAGTATTGGGGTGTCAAGTCTTCCCACAATGATATTTGAACATGATGCAATTTAAACCAAGATTCTAGCAGATAGTTTCCATGGAAATTGCTAAGATCTTTCTAAAATTTTATGAAATGGAAAATATTTAGAATAGCCAAAATAAATGTGAGAAGTGATAACATACAAGAACGCTTTATATTAATAGGTTTAAAAGTATACTACAGTGTAAACAAAGCATTATGATTTTAGCTTAGGAGAGAAAGATCATTGGAAAAAATGCGGAATTAATCTTATGCATTAATTCATTCATTTTTTTAACAAATGCAGTAAAAAACTCAATAGGGATTTATTTTAAGTGATGCTGAACAATTGGCCATGTATGAGGAAAAAAAAAACTTAAACTCTCACTTTGTAACACACATAAAATTTAAAATGGATCATGGACTTAAATGTAAACATTAAAACAACAGACTTTTTAGAAAATGATGTAGGAGAAAATCTTCACCAATTAGCATAAGCAAAAATTATGTAGATGGGAGGCAAAAAGCATGAACCATAAATAATTGTTAAATTGGGACTTATCAAAAATTATAACCTTAGCTCTCTGAAAGACGTATTTAAGAAAGTGAAAGATAATTCATAGATTAGAAAAAGAGATTTGTTCCATGTAAATTTGACAAGAAAATTATATAGTTTTTATTTTAAAAGCTTTTAATAATTAAAAGATAATTATTAATATATTTTTAAACAGGTACTTTAGAAAAGGAAATATATGAGTAGCTATTAATGCAAAAATACTCAATGTCATAAATTATTAAGGAAATAAAATTAAAATTTTTGAGATGTCTCCACGCGCTCACTAGAATAATGAAATATTGGCAATGCCAAGTGTTGGTGAGGATTTGGAGCAACTGTAATTCTCACACATTGCAGATAGTACTATAAAATTGTACAACCATTCTGGAAAGCAGTTTGCCAATTTTTTATAAAGTTAAAATACTCCTACTAAGAAGCCCAGCAATTCCATGAATTTACTAAGAGAAATGAAAACGTATGTCTGGACAAAGACTTTCACTAAAATGCTTAAAGTGGCTTTATTCATAACTTCACACTAGAAAAAACAAATAGTCATCAAGAGTTGAACTGATAAATAAATTATAGTGTATTTTCCAATGGGATACTTCCTACTGTATTATAGATTTTGAAATTTTATATTTTTTTCTTGCTGTCTTAACACCTCCTCACCCCTGTGAGCGCCCCACCCAGGGGCCAGATGTACTAGTGTGATAAGGCTGGTGCTCGTCACAGACTTCCCTTCATGCCCTCCACTGACTGAGATCTAGTAATAGTGAAATTCATCCTTACTTTCTCTCTGCTCCTCACCTGTTTGCTTGAGCCCACTCTGGTGTCCCATCTTATCTGGCCCCAATGCAATGACTCTGTTTCTTCAGGACCTGTGAATATAACCTTTTTTTTTTTTCTGCACAAAAAATGACACATTAGACTAACCATCACCTAAGAAAACACAGAACACTCATCAATTAAAGGAAAGAAAAAAAAAAAAACTATTGAAATATGCAACAACTAGCTGGGCATTGTGGCGGGCACCTGTAGTCCCAGCTACTTGGGAGCCTGAGGCAAGAGAATCACCTAAGCCCAAGAGCTGGAAGTTGTTGGGAGCTACGACGCTACAGTACTCTACATAGGACGACAAAGGGAGACTAAAAAAAAAAAAAAAGAAAAGAAAAGAAATATGCAACAACATGGATGGATGTATCTTCAAAACATTCCACTGCAAGAAAAATACTAGACCCAAAAGATTTCACACACTGTGTGATCCCTTTTATATGACATTTAGAAGAGGAAGGACTGAAAACTGGCAGTTTCTTGGAGCTCCTAATGAGGGAGATTGTCTGCAAAGAGGCACGAGGGAATCTCGTGAGGTGGTGGAAATGTTCTATTTAATCATCATATTCGGGAATATATGATGACACATATTTGACAAAACTCATCAAATCCTACATTTATATGGATTCATTTTATTTCTATGTAAATTTTACCTTAATAAATTTGATTTAAAAAGCATATACATGGCTTGAGTTCCTAAGATCCTTTCTCGACCAGCCCTAATTGTCAGTCACTGTTTTTCCATTTTTGACTTATCATGTCGCATTAATCTCTCCTAACATTAAAAAATTTTCCATTTTTAAAACTTTGATCCATTTGTTTATCCAGTTACTGACTACTCTTCAATCTTTCAGATCACCTTCTATAAAGGTTTATCTTTTATAAAGTCAAATACAGTGGCCCAATGGGTTCAGTTTAAATTCTGGGATATTGTAACAGATTTTGATAAAAACAGAGGCTCAAGTACAAAGATCTAATTCAGAAAAACTAGTTTAAAAAGTTCGTATGACATTTATAGTTCATGTTTTATGGGAAGCTGTTTGGTTTTGCATTGCTTCAAGTTTTTAGTGTACACAGGAATCTCCTGGGAAACATGCTACAAAGATGTCCGTCTGCTGTGGGCTCTGCGATCTTGGTTATTAACACGTGATTTGGATGCACATAGCTTTCTGACCAAACCTTAAAACTCCAATTTTTCTGAAAAGGCATTCACTTTGCTTGTTTTGGGGTAGGAATTGTCCATATGTGGGTACTGATCATGAGAGATAGGGAGTGTTGAATTCATATGCCAGCTCTGCCATTTTCAAGTTAAACACCATTTTCCTTATTTATAAAATTATAAATGAGTTTTATTGTACTAAGGGTGTGATGTTAGGCACCCAGAACTGTGTCAAGCATACAGTACGCATTAGATATTACTTACCTCCTTTCTTCAGTTCATTTTAAAGGCAGAGACACATTCTTAAACTTTATTTAGATGTTTAATGTGGAGATGGAATATAGGTTAAAAATATCTTATTTCTCTATAGTCAGCCATTAAGTTTAAATTGAAGAAAAGCAAATATTAATCCTTTGCTATCAATAGTTGTGTGTCGCCTATTTTACATGGAGAAGAGTATCCAATGTTTGTGATATAAATGGTTAAGATTTAGAATTATGACATGGCTAAAAAAAGACATTTCCTTTGGGTGGTGCCTGTGGCTCAAAGGGTAGGACGCCAGCCTTCTAACTTCCAACTCTTTTTAACATAACAACACTTAAGATTAAATGATGGTGCCACTTTTCTGTTTTTACTGAAGTAACACTATTCAGCAAAGGATCATCCTTTGGGTATGGGTCAAGCCCTAAAAACACTTCATATAAATTGTTTTATCAATACCGCCTAGTTAGGTACATTGAAACCCACTAAAGTGATTCTTCACTGCCATAAAATGAGTTTATAGTAGAGTTATGAATTCATCTCAAATTCCTCCATTTGGACTTTCCTTTGGCTTCCAAAGACTTTTGAAAAGTCTAGGGCAGAATACTGTTGACATTACTAAACTCAGATTTCATTTCTGTCACCTTCAGATGCTTGTTTATTTTCTATATATTATCATTTGCTTTTGATTCCAACTTATTTTTCACTACCCAGCAATCCTCACGTGTTATACAGGTCAAGTTAATCTCTCATCAGTCACTTGGCACAATCTTTCCTCTGACCTCCCAGCTTTGAGTCATGCAGTTTTTCCAACCTCAAACTGACACTATTTTTGCCAGTTTAAATTTTTCCCATTACTCAAGACCCTTTTCTATTCCCCACATTTCTTCTAGGAGAAGATATGTGGCCATTTCTCTAGTCCTCTCTGAATTTCTGCTGTATAGGTCACTGCAAAAGTTTTGAGACAGGCTATGTCACATATAGTCCATTATTTCACTTTCAAAAAACACAGTTGACAGAGTGGTTTCTGATTCACCTGTGCAAATTTCAATTTGCTCGGTTTATCAGTGTTGCTGGGAGGGCTTCATTTGTTTCCCTCTAAGTAGATTTTACATTATTGGATTTTTATGTATTTCCAAACTTGGGTAATCAGTACTCTAATTACACACAGAATGTCAGAGCTAGAAGGAACCTTAGAAATCATCCAGCCCAGTGCCCCTGTTCATAGACAAGAAAACAGCATAGGGAGCAATCTGGGGAGAGTGGAAGAACATCTTAGTGAGTGGGTTGGCACAAGGCTGCATGTGACAGTGATGGTGTACAGAGAAGGAGGGACCTAAGTGGGGTTCAGTATTGAGAAGAGTAATCAAAGTTAGGCTCATATGGAGGGGGGAGGTTGGGGGTTAATAGGAGATGCATTTGTGTGCTGGAGAAGAGCGCTGAGCTGTTGGTGATGACCTGTGTGCACCCTCTGCCACAGGAACTTCCTTAGGTGCCTTGCTGACGGTGTCAGAATATACATCCGAGGACAATGACATACAAGCTCACTAGACTTGTTTACAGTTTTTAAGAATCACATTTCTGAGCAGTTTTTAAAATGTAAATCATTCCAATTTGTCAAAAGATATTCATTGAAGGGTAATTAAGTCATAACCAAGTTTTAAAAAATGGAGAAGTGGAATTTCTAGTTGTAGAAAAAATAGAAAAAGCCATGGAAGATAACAGCATGTGATACAAAGGAAGAGTAGGCAAGACGGGGCTCGCTCAAACCTGCAAGAGATCCCACCAGCATGATGGTAAGAAGAATTCCAACAGACTTATGCTGTAGTCTTAGGTCAATGAAAATTCTCTCAGTGTGATTTAGAAGAAGGGTGACAAAGACACAAATTGATTTTACCCATTTTACTACATCAAATGGGGACGTTGTTGATCCAGTTCCAGTGAAGCCACATGTGACTTGGGAACTGAATTGAACCTGTTCGTTGTTGTCTTTGCTGGGTTTCCTCCCACCTCCCTGTTGCTACTTTTCACAATTACTTTCTTGAGTCTTCTCACTGTCCTGATTTTCTGTTTAGAGTTATTTTTTCTTCTATAGCTATACTCTTTGTGTAAATAGTATTAATAACACCATTCTTTTCTATATACTAAAAATTATCTGTGTACTATGGATCAACTATTTTATACCTTTACACTTGGATTTACCTCAATACAATGTAGGTGTATATACAACTGTCCCAACAGTGTGTCCAGTTACAGATCTTTCCTCCAACCTTGCTGAGCCATTATTACTTTTGTAATAACAATACCATTTATCATAACTAGAAACAAAAAAGTTATCTTTGATTCCTCCCTGTTCTTAGTTCTTTATATCCAATTAGTCAGAGATTCTATTTACATCTAAAAATATATCTTCATCCAAGTCTCGCATTTCCCCTTCAATTGCTTCATACCTGGACTTGCTGTTTTTGCTGCGGCCTTTCTGTAAAGCTTTCTCCACAAAGCTGCCAGAGAGGCCTTGCCTACATACCTTCATCATACGGCCTCACAATTCTGCAGAAAACCCTTCAACATCTTCCCATTCTTCTGAAGATAAAAATCCAGATTCACAACTGTAGCCCAAGATGCCTTTGCGACATGGCCTATTGTATCTGTCCCCCATTGTCACTAAGCTCCTTCCACCTGGGTCTTTTTTTCTGTTCACTGAATAATGTGGCTTGTTACCATCTTAGGGCTTTGGCACATGCTTTTTCTCTTTGTGTGGAGCATGTCCTACGGTGCTGCTCATGGCTGACTTCTCACACTTGGAGTCTCAAGAAAACATGTCTTGGAAAAGTTTTCCCTGAATAACCTTTTATTACAAGTTTCCCTTCCAACACACACACACAAACTTTTCTCTGCGACATCATCCTCCTTCCCCCTACTTACATAAGTGAATGATTACCTTAAGCATTAACAGACACATCATCTTTCTCCTATGATACGAGCTCCGAGAGGGCAGAGGCTCTTCCATTTGGTTTGCAGGGACATAAAACGACCCTGACATAAAGGAGCTCCCCAATAAATACTTAGGAGTGAATCAGGAAGATGCAGACTTCCACTTTAGAAGAAGTTATGCCGACACAATTTCTTCAGGTACCGAAATCTGTGACTTTTAGCTCAAAACGTGAAACTAAACACAAAACAACAAAAGCTAAAAATAAGATTTGTGATTGTTTTGTTTATTCATTCATTCGTTCAGTAACTTTATGTTTAAAATATCAGAAAAGAAAATCTGCTGACCAATATCAAGGGCTACACAAGGTGGCAGAGCACTGAGGATGGCGTGTTATTGCCTGTATGCTAAGACTCAAAAGAGGCTCACAATTGGTCTTGTGGAAGCCATTCATCACGTGGTAAACTCCAAAGTCCTTTGTGGGGAGGTTCCAGGTGACTTTAATTTTTTTTATTTACTCTTAGAACTCAAATGAAGAACGCATAGCTCAAAAAATTATGTGTTTCTATGCTATGAAACATCATCTTATCTGCAAACATTTGGGGAATTCTTGTAGCCGTGTACCTGTGCCTTAAGTGCACACTGGAGAGACATCCTGCGGAGGTTAATCCTCACTATAACGGATAAGCAGCCTGCCTGGGAACAATAGGCTGTCCAGAGACCTGTCTCCATCAGCAGATCAGTATCTTCCGATACTCGGGGGTGGGGGGGAGAAAATAGCTCTTCTCCCTTTTAGACAGCTTTGGTAGAAGAAAGCTTAGATTTAGGAGTAGACCGAGCTTGGTACAGGCTAATACAGAGATGGTAGCAATAAAGATGCACTTTTATTTCAAACGCCATGTGTCTAAGTGTTAATTATCTTTGGATGAAATGCAACTCTGTGATCAAGACTATTTGTGTGCCTTTTTCATAGTAGGACCTCTTTAATGTTTGCAAGCACCCTACGTTAAGGATATGTTGAAATGAACGAAAATCCGGTCTATTTTGGCAAGCTGAATGTAATAGATATGGTAGGAGGAAAGGTTTCTTGTAGAAGAAAAGTTTTAACATTTTCTTTTAGTTCTTGTTTTTAAACATGTTTATTACAAATAATGCCAGTTATATATAAAAGTGGAACAAATACAGTAGTATTAATATTATGAAGCCTTGTTACTCATCTCTGAGGTTAAATGATCATCAGCTCATGCGCACTCCTGTTTGATCTGTATGCCTTTCAACTTCTCCCCTCCTCACAAATGATTTTGAATTGAATCTCAAAGAACATTTTATTTGATCAGTAAAGATTTTAACAGTATATCTTAATCACAAAATATTAAAAAACCCATAATAGTATTTATGCTCTGAAATAAAGTGACATTAATTTTTAAAATATCATTAAATATTCATTAATATGGTTTTTTTTTTTTTTGTCTATAATCCTTTTTTTTTTTTTTTTTTTTGAATTTATTAATTTTTTTATTGTGGAGAAGGGGCAGGGAAAGAAGGCGGGGGAAGAGGTGAGTGACAATATGGTTTTAAACAAAAGAAGGGGATCCTTTTCTGAAGCATAACTCAGAGCTATTTAGGAACAAAGATTTATTCCTCCAAGACTTCCAAAAATTTCTGTCTCTGTTTCAACAGAGGAATAATACATTCATAATAATAAAACAACCTTTCATTATAGAGTTGTGATTCCCCCATTTGTTTATTTTCCAATAGTGTAGAAACATTTGTAACTCAGTTCCTGAAAATAGTGGTTGACAATAACTATTGAGTTGAATTGGATAAAGTTAGAGGGAATGACAAAAGGATGTGAGACTGGGGAGCCCCTGGAAGAAGGGCACATGCACATATTGCCAGGATTTCAGTAAACTGGGTAGATGTCTTGAAAAAATATGCCAAAGGGGAGGGAAAAGCTAAGAATTTTGAATTGTTACTAGGGGCTAAAATGACAAAGGTGAAGTTCCAAATCATCCCTAGGAAAAAGCACAAAGAGATCATCAGTTTGTTCATATCTCCAAGAATTTAGAAATGTGCTTGTCACATAATGAATATTTACAAATGTTATTAATAAATTAATAAATTGAAGATACATTTATTACAACTTTTTCCTAAATTTTAAAATCAGGCAGTCATTGGTTTAATTTTTCCTTTTTCAAAATTACTGAGTTTATTCTAGGTCCTTTCCTTTTCTATGTAAATTTTAGGATTATCTTGTCAGTATCTACAAAAAAAAAACAAAAACAAAAAACTCCTAGGACTTTGATTGAACTACATTAAGTGTACAGATAAATTTTAGGAGAATTGACAACTCTACTTGTTGACTGTTATTATAAGCAGGTTATGTGTCTTGATTTATTGAAGTATACTTTGATTTCTTTAAGCAGCATTTTATAGCCTTGAGTAGACAGAAACTACATATTTTATTAGATTTATACCTAAATATTTATTTTTGAGGAGGCTACTGTATTAAGTTGTTTTAAATTTTGTTTTCCAATTGTTCATTGCTAGGGTATATTTTTTGAGAGTTGACTAGGTTATTTGTGTAGGTTTCTTTGGATTGTCAATGTCTACAATTACAATGTAGGGATGAATACATCTTCCTTTCTAAAATGTATTTTTTTTTTACTACTTTTGCTTTTATTGACTTATTATATTGGCTATGGCTCCTACTATGATGTTCAGCAGCAGCAGTAAGAGTGAATATCATTGCCTTATTCTCAATTTTAGGAGGAAAACATTCAGTCTCTCACTAATAAATATATATTTTTTAGAGATACTACTTGTCAAGTTGATGAAGTTATCCTCTATCCTAAATTGCCCAGTTTTAATTATGAATGAACATTGAATTTTGTCAAATGCTTTTTCTGCAACAATCAATATCATCATGTAGTTTTTCTTCTTTAAATTCAGAATATGGTGGTTGTATTGATTGATTTTTATATCTTCAACCAGCCTTGGATTCCTCAGGTAAATCCCTATTGGTTATGGTGCATTCTTCTTCTTATATATTGATAGATTTAAGTTTTTAATATTTTCTTGAAGATATTTAAGTCTATGTTCATGAAAGATATTGTTTTATAGGTTTGTGGAGTATAAAGAATACGTATTTGTATTTGTGTATAAATAGGGCTTTTTGAATAAATTGTGCCAACAACATGGAATCATAAGCTAAGAGCAAGGCTTAGGAGTAGCTGGGACTACAGTTAATTTTCAATTATGTAGGTAGTATGAAGACAGTAGAAGGATTTACCCAACTTTGGAGATATGCTGATATTTTAAAGAAAAAACGAGTCATGGGATCTTGGAGACATCTCTACATTGTAAAATATGCTGATATCAGGACTTTTCTGGCCCTTGGAGAGACACATTCACATGTTATATGAATGGAGACACATTTATATGTTATATGAATGGGAGTTCATTCCTTTTAATCACTGAGAAGTGCTTCCTTGTATAGATATACCACAATTGTTTATTCTTCCACTGGTGATGGACAGATGAGTTATTTCCCATCTGGGGTTATTAAGAGTGAATCTTTGTTCTCCTTGGTGTTTTGAATCTACTATCAGCTTCGAGACATCAGTGAGTGGTGGCTGATGATTAGCTTCACTTCCATTCTTTCCAATCCAAAACTGTCATTCATTTTTCTGTTAAAAAATGGAATAATTCTTTTGTTTGATAATGCATGATGAATATCAGAAAGAATTGGGCAGGGGAAAGGATCAGTTGACATATTTAGGCAGATAAAGAAGATTCTGAAAGACATATCATTTTGATATCAATAATGTAAATGTGAGGCTTGATCACGTCAAATTTTCTGTGTCTGGTATTCATTGTTTACTAAGAAAACATCAAACAAACTTATAAAAAGACTAAGTGTGCTTTGTTTGTGAAAATTCAAAAATATCACACCAACTCTAAGTTAGGGGAGAGAAAGAGAGAAATGATGCTTTAAAAAGACCATTGAAATGAAAATAGTTTCAGAGAATATAAAATTTGACTAAAATTTTTTTGTGTTGTTATTTGTTATTTTTGCTTTCTTTACTTTGAATACTTTTGTCCTGATCTAAAAATGCCCCCTTATCTAGAATTTATAATTTTTGCAGGGCTTACAATGATCATACCAGAAATATAATTTAGAATGTATAATGTATGCATTTATTTATATCCAGAGGTTATTTCAAGACATGAGGAAAGGAGGAAATAAAAAAGGTAAAACATCCATTAACTGTAAAAAGTCTTGTGCCCATATGTAAATAGGAAAAAGTATGAAGGTTTAGAAAAGGGTGGAAAACCAGTACTTGAACTTGCAGACATTGAATTTCATGGACAGTGTAAAAGTATACCTGCACAGCAGGTACTCCAGGCTGGGGGTCCTACTAATACGACATGAAATAACTCCTGTATTAAAAAGAAAAATGATTTACATTAAGATACAATTTGTAAACAATGAACTATTACACCACAATACTTACGGAGGCTATGGTGAAAGTTGGAGTCTGAATTGACAGCATTGCAGAAGACAAATTGAGAAATTTAGAGACGGTTGGGAAGGCACTGCTTTACTAAGATAGCCACGGAATGTGTCTCTGAAGAAGTAATATTTGACTTGAGATTGAGTGGGAGTAGGAAGCCATGTAAAGCTCTGAGGGAGAACCTTTATTAGAGAAAGGTCCTTTAAATTCAGGAGTGGTAGCAAGGTCAGAGACCATGAGATGAATAAACTTTCTCTGCTAAACAGCCAGGAAGTGTGTTGGTGTTGCAGAAATGTGGAGATGGAGGGAGTGAGACAGATGAAATTGTTGACAGGAGCTCCCCTGGGAGGAGCAGCTGGCCTGGCACCACCACAGGGCTCTGGTGCTCTTCTGATGAACATAAACAATTCTCCAGAGCGCTAGCAACAAACGAGGTCACTCTGTAAACCATGAATGGAGCCAGACAGAAGCATGACCACTCTATAATTATGTCTGATCACAGACAAAAATAAGAACACAGTCCAATTGACAAAAGTAGCCCACAGCCCTATTTCCTGGCTAATATGAGTGACTGGTGCTTCTCTACCCTTCACAGACTGACTCTGCTTTGTTCATTCCTGCCTCCTGCCTGAGATGCATTCAGATACCCAGTCACAGAACCAACTCTGGCTTGCCAGGAGCATCTGGCCTAGAATAAACCCTTCTCTTTAAAACACTCCCGATACAAGACAATAGCCTGTCATGCATCCCTTCTAACTCCTTCTAACTGACACACTCCAGGGCTACTCAAACTACCTTTTCTTCCTTATTTCAATGAATCCATGAAATCTACTTTATTCAAATTCAAGTCTTTGACTATAAGGTATCAACCACATTCTTTTGAGGAAAGAGATGAACTGAAATAGGAGAAAGATTTGGGACAAGCAAAAAGCATCCATTATAATGTTAGTGAGCATATTTTTCTGTTGTTCAGATAGTAAACAGAAAATAGAGAATAGATCAGTAGGTAGAAAATATTGAAGAACATCACTGCTCCTCTTTCCTATAGAGTGTTGTTTTTTTTGTTTGTTTGTTTTGTTTTTTTGTTGTTTTTTTTCACATTTGTCTTGCATCAATATCACCTGCTGCCTGCTGAGCTTCCAAAAAAAATCTTTAAACTTGGGTACCTGCCCCCTTCAACTCCCAGAGATCTAGAGATTCTGATGCAATTGTCTGGACGAGATCCCAGACATTCTATGTTTAAAAAACTGTCCAGGTGATTCCAACGTGCAGCTGAAGTTCAGAGGCACTGCTCCAAAGGCAGATGATGATGTATTTAAAGATCAATCAGTCCCTCACAGATTGCAATTTCCAAGCTTGTATACATCTTCTAGATCTTCGGGAAGCTGAGCGAGCACTTATCAGGAGGAACAACACAGGAGTGGGTGGGTTTCTAATCTCCTAGAAGAAACTAGGGCTCCGTGTGCAATCAACAGTATAGAGCTCTCCCCATGAGCAAGCTGGCCTTGCAAACCACTACATACCTAGGAAAATGTTTTCTTTCCTTTGTGAGCCAATTTTGTTTTGAGAATTATTGTCGGTTCGTAGGAACTGAGTTACTGATCCTATAGTTAAGGGCTGGATGCGTGGTAGAGGAGGGAGAACTGCAGGGAGAACTCAAGAGCTTCCTCACTTACCCTTACCTGTGAATTATAGGTTTTACATATTTCCTTCCTTTCTTTCATTTCCTTTCTTCATGAGAGATTAGTGCATCTCTTAAACTTTGTGTGGGGTTTGGTAGTGTACACTCAGGTTCCCTACAGTCAAGAAATTTACTAAAAGCCACTAACCACAGTTGTAAATCTCCCACAATACTTAAATTCCATTATACAAAAGCACAGCTTTAAGTTATCCAGATAGATAGAAAAAGCAGCTTCCAAAGAGATGTGTGTGTGCCCCTCCCCCGCCCACACACACATTTAGAGTTTCAGAACTAAAATAGTTCTGAAGAACTATTTTATTAAATACCTCAGGAAGGACTCATGACCCTATGGTTGTGACAAAGCACAGTTCATGATTGTCTCCTGGAATTATGGATTTGTTTGTTCATTAAGTGTATAGTCTATTTTTTCCACAAAAAACTGAGTAATAAACAGGCAAAGTTAAAAAACTTATTTTCTTCATTTTTTTAATTTAAAGTTTGTGTTTTGTAACAATAATTATATCTATTCAGGTAAGCAAGCTCACTATTCACTAACAATCTAGAGCTATCTAGGCAGTAAATTTACTCTATTTAAAAGTTTTGATTTTTTTTCAGATTATCCATTTTTATGAAAGAATGATGATGACAAGGCTAAAATTAGGGATTCATTCAATAGTGTAATTTTGAATTATTAAACTAAAGCATTAGGTTCAATTATTCTAAGCGAAGGTCTTCTAATGTAAAAAACAAACAAACAAAAAGTATTGGATTCCTGTGGCATACAATGCTAATATCTCAAATTATTTAATAATGTGCCTACCATTGGATTCTGTTGCAATAGACATAATTCCAATTAAGAGTATGTTTTTGGGATCTAGATGGTATCATAATGAAAGGATAATAAAAGATAAGAGTGGATTGGCTTATTATTAAAAAAAAAAAAGAAGATAAATTCTGCAGTAATGTTACCCCAAAGCTGTGAACTAATATCTTGTATCTCGATTTGCCTGTACTGAATAAAAACTAAGTGATATCTGTGCCAAAACAGAAAAGAATCATCGAGTTTTATGCAATCCAGGCAGAAATCATATTATATATTTGCTATCCTCTGCTTTATTTATTTTTTCAATTTTATTTTCATGGAAAGTTTTTATATTTTCTTCATGGTTCGCCGTTTCAGACATATTCATGTAACATATTATTTCAACCAAAAGGAGTTGAAATGTTGTCCAATGATGACCTTGTTTTCCAGTTTGGTGCTGTTTTGAGTATGGGTTAAGAGAAGAGCTGAAAATCCATCAACCCACCAATAAGTATTTACTAAAAGCTACTATATGTCCATGTTGATATATAGAAATCTGCATCTTGGGCTTTATTTATAGATGAAAAATGTTTTGGCTTCTTCAGAAGGCATTCCTAGTTATTATCTTCCTTGTTCATCTCCCACAATACAGTGTGGAAGAATGGGATACTGGCTTTCTCTTTCCTTAGTACACCCAACGGTGATAAGATGGTCCAGTTCTGGAAAGTGATATTTTCTGTGAGTTTCTGCCAAATATTTTTCTTCCTGCTTATGTACACCTTCTACTCAGGCTTGCACATGACAGGATGTATGAGTTTGTGGTAAATATCTCAACAAATCATGTGTAAGGAAGACAGAATAAAACCATGAAGCTAAGGATGGCAGAGAGGAAAGAAGAGAGAATCTAGCCTTTTGAAAGCTTGGCTGAGCCACTGACTCATTTGCAGCACTGCCTGCCCCCAGACATTTTTATGTGACAGCAGTAAACTCCTATTAGTTTAAGCCACAATTCATCAGTTTTTATTACTTATATGTAAACACTGTACTAGTTGATAACCTTCCTTAACATTCATATAGTCAATAAATATTTAAGCAAGGCAATTTGCCTGCCCTTGTGTTTGTTGTGTTTATTTACAGAACTTATTTCTCATTTTAGGAATATTTAAGCGAATATATGTTATTATGAAAACTGTCACTATAGAAATCAGGACAGGAATGGCTACAGTTTTTCAAATCCTAGTACCTATTACAAAGACCAAAAACATAAGTCAAAACCAATGATCAGACTAGGGCGCAGGTAGGCAGAGACGGAGAAGGGAGTATTCCAAGCAGATGAGATGATAGTACATGCTTAGGAGGAAGTTCCTAAAGAGGAAAGAACTTAACAAATTTTCAGAAGTAAAAAAAAAATGTAACATTGCTATTATAACCTAGTTAGATGGCAAGATCACATTTATTAAATGAGAGGAAACAATTTAAATTAATGCATTCTCAAAATAAATAACATGGAGAGTTAAAAGAGAATTGGGATTCACAGTGGTGTTTTACATGGATGTATTTACCATCCATGCTTAATAAGAATCTCTTAAAATGAGAGCAAAGAAGGGAAAAATAAAACATTCATAAAAGCAGTGCTAATAGGAGAGCTAATATGAATAGACCACAGAGTGTTACAGTTTTATGCAACTACTCAGATATATTAAAGTGGTAATTTTTAAATTTTTAATAACTTTATGAGTATTATATTTCCTCATGAGTCTTCTTTCTAATAGATTGGGGCCTCAGAGAGATGAGTTTAACCTGTAAGTTAATACTATCTTGAATGTTGCACAGAGAATACTGCATTGATCTTAGGTATACAACTCAAAAAATGATAACAAAGTAAGTATATTCATGTAATCACCATGCAGGTTAAAAATATAATTATAACATCTGGAAATATCTCTTGTGTTGCCTTCTAACAACAAATCCCAATGCCTGCATTCCAGACTTCAATGATTTTAAACTTGAAGAAAAATCACACAGAGTATGTGTGTCTACATATATGTCTGTGTGTGCATACATATATTATTATATATATTATAAATATATTCTCTTGCATAAGCATGCTATTTTTATTATGTTATATTATGTAGTAACAGTTCATTTTCTTGCTGTTTAATACTCTATATATGGAATATATAGCAATTTATTTATCCATTTTTCTGTTGATGGACATTTTAACTGTTCCCAGTAAAGAATCTCAATAGTTTTCAGTAATTAGTTATTACAAACATTGCTATTGTTATTATTAATGTTTTTGTGCATATCTTTTGGGTCATTGTGCTGGGTAGGATTTCTAGAATATAGTAACTGAATACCTTCGACTTAGTATGAACTACCAATAATTTTCTAAAGTGCAATTTAACTTCCTTCTGGGAAGATTTGAGATTTCTAGTCAAGCTATACCTTTGTCAACATTAGTACTGTCAATCTTTTAATTCCTGAGATGTGCTTAGCAGTATCTCAATATGGTTTAAACTGCATTTTCTTGATGACTGATGAAGTTGAACATCATTTCATTTGATGATTATTCATTTGGACATATTATTATGAGAGTCCTCTACAAATATCTTTCCCATCATCCTATAAAATTGTCTTTTATTTTTTACAATTTTAGTAATTTTATTTTTAAGATTTTTCATAATAGTCAATTTTGGATTATTACATATTATAAATGTTTTCTTTCATCTTTTTAAATTTTATCCAATGATGCCTTCAAAGAAGAGGACCAAAATGATATTTTGCTGTGTTTTTCAGGCTGGTCTCAAACTCCTAGCCTCAGTCATCTTCCTGTCTTGGCTTCCCAATGTGCTAGGATTACAAGAATGAGCCACTGGGTCATTAGCCATTTCCAATGTTAATAGTGTATCTGCACCATAGAAAGCCAAACACTAACATTTTTTACAGTAAGAAAGATCATCAGATGGCTAAAACAAAGCAACAGTAGTGGGACTCATTCTTTCTCATGAGGAGCTGGGCTAGGGTTTATAGTCAGGAATAATGAGGCACAATCTGACAGGATTTTGCTATGAGAAGATGTCAGGAATTACACTCAGCCTGGGTCCCGTGTGGGGTGATGCCATAGCTCCATTGTTTGGATAGTGCATCCTACCATTCTGTGGTTGTCTTGGTCTTCTCCTCTTCTTCCTCTTTCCTCCTCCTTCTCCTTCTTCTCCTGCTTCCTCCTCTTCCTCCTCATTCTCCTCCTACTCTTGATCTTCTTTCTTCTTCTTCTTCTTTTTTCTTTTTTTTTAGAATGGATTTCTGCTGTGTCACCTAGACTGGAGTACAGTGAAATAACCACAGTTCATGTTAACCTGGAGCTCCAAGGCTCAAGTGATCCTCCTGTCTCAGCTTCCTAGCTAGGACTACATGTGCATGCCATCATAGCCAGACACTTTTTATTTATTTATTTATTTATTTATTTATGTTCAGTAGAAATGATATCTGTACAGCTATGACCAAAGCACACAGATAACCTTCAGAATGGGAAAAGATACTTGCATGTTATGAATCAGACAAAAGTTTGATAACTAGGATCCGCAGAGCGCTCAAATAAATAGGCAGCACATTTCTTAAACTGATGAAAGCGATCTATGACAAACCCACAGCTAATATTTTACTGAATGGAACTAAACTGAAAGCTTTTCTACTTAGAACTGGAACCAGACAAGGTTGACCTCTGTTGCCATTACTATTCAACATAGTGCTGGAAGTTCTAGCTAATACAATTAGGCAAGACAAGGAAATAAAGGGCATCCAAATGGGAGCAGAGGAGGTCAAACTCTCCCTCTTTGCTGATGATATGATCTTATACTTAGAGAATCCCAAAGACTCAACCACAAGACTCCTGGAAGTCATCAAAAGATACAGTAATGTCTCAGGATATAAAATCAATATTCACAAGTCAGTAGCCTTTGTATATGCCAGTAACAGCCAAGATGAGAAGCTAATTAAAGACACATCTCCCTTCACCATAGTTTCAAAGAAAATGAAATACCTAGGAATACACCTAACAAAAGAGGTGAAGAACTTCTATAAAGAAAATTATGAAACCCTACGAAAATTATGAAACATAAACAAATGGAAGAACATACCATGCTCATGGCTAGGAAGAATCAACATTGTTATAATGTTTATACTTCCCAAAGCAATCTACTGATTCAATGTCATCCCTATTAAAATACCAACATCATACTTTCAAGACCTGGAAAAAATGATTCTGCATTTTTTAGGGAACCAGAATAAAACCGTGTAAAGCTAAGGCAGTTCTTAGTAATAAAAATAAAGCTGGGGCATCAGCATACCAGATTTTAGGCTGTACTACAAGGCCATAGTGGTCAAAACAGTATGGTACTGGCAAAAAAATAGAGACATAGATATTTGGAATAGAATACAAAACCGGGAAATGAAACTAAGAATTTACAACCACCTAATCTTGGATAAACCAAACTTGAACATACACCGGAGTAAAGACTCCCTATACAATAAATGGTGCTGGGAGAACCAGATATCCACATGAAAAAACTGGACCTCTCTCCACTCACAAAAATTAATTCAAGATGGATAAAGGACTTAAATTTAAGGCAAGTAACAATAAAAATCCTCAAAGAAAGCATAGGAAAAACACTGGAAGTTATCGCCCGGGGAAAGCCTTTATGAAGAAGAAGACTGTGATGGCAATTGCAATAACAACCAAAATAAACAAATGGGATGTAATTAAACTGAAAAGCTTCTGTACAGCTAAGGAGACAACAACCAAAGCAAATAGACAATCTACACACTGGGAAAGGATATTTGCATATTTTGAATCAGAGAAAAGCTTAATAAGCAGGATCTATAGAGAACTCAAATTAATCCACATGAAAAAAGCCAACAATCCCATCTATCAATGGGGAATAGAGATCAACAAAACCTTCTCTCAAGACTACAGATGAACAGCTAGCAAACATATGACAAAAATGCTCATCATCCTTAATTATTAGAGAAATGCAAATCAAACCACCCTCAGATATCATTTAACCCCAACGAGGATGGCCCACATCACAAAATCTCAAAACTGCACATGCTATCGCAGTTGTGAAGAGAAAAGAACGCTTTTACACTGCTGGTGGGACTGTAAATTGTTACAACCTTTTTTGGAAGAACTTAAGGAGAAACCTCAAAGAATTCAACCTAGACTTCACATTTGATCCTGCAATCTTATTACAGGGCAATCCAGAAGAAAAAAAAAAAAAAAAAACTTTTATTATAAGGATACTTGCACTAAACTATTTATCACAGCTCAATTTACAATTGCCAAAATGTGGAGACAGCCTAAATGCCTACCAACCCAGGAATGGATTAATAAGCTGTGGTACATGTATACCATGGAATACTACTTAGCCATTAAAAAAAAAAAATGGAGATTTTACATCCATTGTATTAACCTGGATGGAAGTGGAACACATTATTCTTAGCAAAGCATTACAAGAGTGGAGAAGCAAGAATCCTATGTATTCAACTTTGATATGAGGACAATTAACTACAATTAATGACATGGTGGGGGTGGGGAAAGGAGAGAGCAGAGAGAGAGAAGGAGACAGGGGGTGGGGGAAAGAAACAGCAGAGAGAAGGAAGGAGGGAGGGGTGAGATCTCAGTGTGTGACATATCTTGTACCCTCAATGTATCTCCAACAATAAAAAAAAAGTATTTCATGCAGACATTAAAAAAAAAAAATGCTCATTGTCTCTAATCATCAGAGAAATACAAATCAAAACTAGTCTGAGATATAACCCAACCCCAGTGAGAATGATGCACATCATAGTCTCAAAGTTGCAGATGCTGGTGTGGATGTGGAAAGAAGGGAACAGTTTTACACTGCTAGTGGAAATACAAACTAACACATCCTTTTTGGAAGGAAGCATGGAAAATCCTCAAAGAACTCAAATTAGACCTCCCATTTGATCCTGCAATTCCATTACTAGGCATCTACCCAGAAGAAAAAAAAATCCTTTTATCATAAAGACATTTGCATTAGACTGTTTATGGCAGCTCAATTTACAATAGCCAAAATGTGAAAACAACTTAAATGCCCACCAAGCCAGGATTTACAACTGTGGGATATTTATACCATGGAATACTACTCAGCCATTAAAAAAATGGAGACTTTACATCTTTTGTATTAACATGGATGGAAGTGGAACACATTGTTCTTAGTAAAACATTACGAGAATGGAGAAGTAAGAATCCAATATACTCAATTCTAATCTGAAGGCAGAGGAGGATCTAATACAAGGTGGTAGGTAGGGGAATGAGGGAGCCAGGAGAGAAGAGGATGAAGGGGGATGGGATCACAGGGTATGGCACACCTCTTGGGGACAGGACACAATTATAAGAGGAACTTTATCAAACAAATGAAATTAGTGTGACCTAATCCTTTGCACCATCAATGAACCCCAAACAATAATAATAAAAAGAGAGATAATGGTAATAATACTTAGCATAACCCCCCCCCGGAAAAAAATAAAATAAAATAGGAGAAGAATTAAAAAAACTTTAATTCCTTTAACACCATTTATTCAAATGTTGACTTTTGTGCCATATTTGTTGGGTATTTTCAATTTTTATATTTTTAATCCCACCAGACATTAATATGAAGTTTTATATAGTGAGTATCCATTTAGATTTACTCACATATTGGCTCTTTTTATAATATTACCTATTTCTTTCTTTCCTTTTTTTTTTTCTTATTATTTTTTCATCACAATGGATTCATCTGAGATCATTTCCTTTAGCCAAAGGACTTCTTCATAATATCCTTTAACACTGTCTTCTGATTTCTATCAGTTCTGGTTTTGCCACAGATGCCTTTATTCCATCTTTCTTTCAAATTTATCGATAAAAGGATAGATTTATATGGTAATTAGATAATTTAAGAGTCAAGGATATTAAAGATATAATTGCTAAAATAAAATTTTCAGTAGAAAGCTAGAATAGTTATTGAAGTACTTTCTCATAACAGAGTTAAAAACTGTGATAGAGCTCTAGCAACTCCTTTCCTGGATATTAGCCCTAATAACTTGAAAGTAGGCATTGAAATAGCTATTTGTATATCGATGTTCATAGTACGATTGTTCATAGCAGCCAAAGATGTGAGCAAACCTAGTGTTCATTAATAAATGAGTGAATAACAAAATATGATATACACATAGAATGGAATGTTAGAACAGAACCTTCTCTCAAGAACACAGATGAATGGCTAGCAAACATGAAAAAATGTCCACCAGGAAGGAAGGACATTCTAAGAAATGCTACATGGATGACCCTTTAAAATATGTCAAGTGAAATAAGCCAGTACAAAAAGACAAATATTGTCTAAGTCCACTTATATAAGGTACCTAAAGTAGTCAAATTCATCAAGATGGAAAGTATTAATAGGATGGCAGTTGCGAGGACTTTGGTTGGGGAAGGGTTGGAGGGAAGGAAGAAATGGAGAGTTACTGTTCAATGGGTTTTAATTTGAAAAGGTGAAAAAGTTCTGGAGATAGGTCATGGTGATGTTTGCATAAAATGTAAATGTACTTTATGTCATGATATTATGCACTTAAAAGTGGTTAAACTGAAAAATAAATTTTTTCTTTTTATCATTTATTTATTTATTTTTATTTATCTATTTTTTTTATTGTTGGGAATTCATTGAGGGTACAGAGAACCAGGTTACACAGATCGCATTTGTTAGGGTAAAGTTCCTCTTGTAATTATGTTCTACCTCCAAGAGGTTTGTCACAACTGTGACCACCCACCCCCACCCTCCTTCTCTCTTTCTGCTCCCACCTCCCCCATCCTCCACCATGGACTAGCATCAATTGTTCTCAT
The DNA here is from genome assembly GCA_963574355.1 of Loris lydekkerianus. Lineage (NCBI taxonomy): Eukaryota > Metazoa > Chordata > Mammalia > Primates > Lorisidae > Loris > Loris lydekkerianus. The sequence continues at coordinate 33,275 of CAUYPK010065101.1, forward strand.
ATCAGAATTGAGTACATTGGATTCTTTCTTCTCCATTTTTGTTATGCTTTACTTAGAAGAATATGTTCCACCTCCATCCAGGTTAACAAAAGAAGTATCTTTTTTAATGGACGAATAGTATTTCATGTTATATATATATCACAGCTTGTTAATCCATTCCTGGCTTGTCGGGCATTTAGGTTGTTTCCACAGTTTGGCAATAACAGTCTAGTGAAAATGTCCTTATGATAAAATGATTTTTTTTTTCTTCTGGGTAGATGCCTAGTAATGGGATTGCAGGATCAAATGGAATTGATCCTTAGTTTGAATTCTTTGGTGATTCTCCATTTTTCCTTCCAAAAAGATGGTATTTTTTGCAGTCTGATCAAGAGGGTGAAAGTGTTTTCCTCTCTCCATATCCATACAGCATCTGCAGCTTTGAGATTTTGTGATGTGGGCCATTCTCACTGGTGTTAGGTGATATGGTGATATCTTAAATTTCTTTTGTGTATATTTTACCTTGAATGAAAAAACAAAAAATGATACATATTATTAAGAAAATGTTAATATAGAATTACTTAGATAATATTAACTTTAAATAAATTAATTATTGAAAAAGATTATATAAATTGGAAAAAAATAACTGAAGAAATATGAGACAAAATTTCCAAAACTAAGGAAAGAATCTGAGAGCCAATAATAATAAATTTGAAGAAACATACTCAGATATGTCAGGAAAAATTTCAGAAGGTAATGCCAGGTATAAAGAGAGAGGGAAAAAAATCTTCAAAGAGGAAAAGACAATTATCTGCAAAGAAAAAGGATTAGAGTAACACTGAACAGCGATTCTGAAACTTAAAATTCAATGGAACAAAGCTTTCCAATTTTTGAAAGTATTGCACCTGGAATTCTATACCTATTCAAATTCCAAGAAACATATGAACACATTATTATACACAGTTATGGAAATTTTACCTCTTTGCATTCTTATTGGAAAAAATAAAAAGAACTATATGATGTTACATCACATAGCAAAACTAAAAAACAGCCTACTAAGTTGTTAGAGGTCAGAAAAACCAAGAAGCAGTGGAGCTCATCTAAGAAGAAAAATGAAAGAAATCCAACAGGTACAATGAAGAGGTCTCCATATACCATGTTGCTTAGCAAATAATGTAACTAAGCATGTGAATGAGAAACAATGAGTATATTTCCTTGGTGAAAAATCAAACGACAGAAAGGTCAGTGTCTAAAGAGGAGACAAGCAAAATGTGGATGAAGTCACACAGTTGAATGGATTGTGTTTGATCTTAATGCTTACAATATTGTCCAGTGAGTGCCAGAAGGTTGGTGACTTAAGACAATGGCATCTTATCTATTGATTTACTCCTGGCTTTGTAGAAGTATTTTCATTATCATGAAATATTGTAGGACTGTACAAATTTGTTAATGGTTTTTAGTTTTAGAATCAACAAGAGCATGAGAAAAAATCAGAGATTCACACAAGAAAAGCAAACCTAACCTTGGCAATATAAAAAGAAAAGCAAAATTGTTTGACACAGCTTAAGAAATAGAGAGTAGAGCAGAAGAAAGGAATGAGGACAGTATTGTGTTACTGCCATACTTTCTTTCTTGTACACACAGGCAAAAATAATGTCCAAAATTGCTGGATCAAGAAATAAAGGTTTGAGTAATGTATTACATCTCTCTCTCTCTCTCTTACACACATACACACACACACACACACACACACACACACACACACACGGAAGAATGGAAAGGGAAAAAGGTGGTGAATAGGACAGATTTTCCATCATTTACAGCCAGGCATCAATAGAGATTATTTATAAGAAACCAAGCTATGCTATATGAATATGCATATACATATAAAAGTGAGCTGCCAAACAGCAAAGAAAAAACAATTCAACATGGTTCTTTGAAGTATGCGAATGAAGTAGATTTGAAACAGGGAGTATAATTTTATAACAGTGAATCAGTATAAAAAATATATATCAACACATGAATACAGTTAATTCTGAGGCTTAGAAATAAAATTTAAAAACAGTCATGAAAAGGAAAAAATTAGAAGCAAAAATATGCATGAAAAAATTAGGTTCAAAAGATTATTATCATTTGCAATAATTGCTTTTGACAACAGAAAACAATACTTATGCTCAAGGTGATATTTTCAGTGAAAGAACTGTTTGAAATACATTCATTCTCTTCTCATTAATTCTGACTTCAAATTAACTTTTAATTTTGTGTTCTAGAAAAGGTATTGAAGTCAAGTGTTTTGTTTTGTTTTTTAAATGTCAGGAGATGCAAAACCACAAAAGAGGGAAGCTATGTGTAAGTTTTTTTCATTTCACTTTTTTTCTTTGAGCATAGCAAGCAAACTACCCAAAGAAAGAAAAAAAATATTAACCTTCATATGGAATAAAAGGCAGAATTTGATTTAATACTTAAAGAAGAAAACCCGTTTTTTACTGAGCCCCACCAACATGAATTCTGTTTCTGTCAAAATGCTCTGTTTTCTAAAATTCGTATTTATCCACAACAATAGAGCTTAAGTGTTTGAAGAGGTACCTTCCTTATGTAATATAGTGTGATTTTACATATTAAAGATATTTAACTTACCAAGTAATCTTTGGGTAGTAGTTGGGTTGGAAAAACTGTTTTTTAATAAAATTAGTTATTTTAAATGTCAACCTACATTTTTTTTCTGGTACATAAAATATTTTGTTTTAAAATTATGCACTAAAAGAAGTAGAATACTAATATCTTCACTATTTTTTAATAGAAATCATAGAAAAATACCATGTCCTGCCAAAGAAATGTTAACATGAAACGGCATTGCCTTCAGTTTCCTGTTGCTCATGCTGATTTGTGTTTTATTCTTGTCTAGATCTCTTTAATCTAAATTTGTTATATACTTCTCAAAAATGCTTATTTTAAACATGCAATTTTACTTTTGAAGTTTAAAAAAATATTTTTTGTAAAACATTCTTCATTTCCAAGAAACAAATTACTCTGTTTTATTTTACTATTCTCTAGAAGTGCTGGTTAGGCCATTAGTAAATCCATCCAAGAAGACAGCTTATTTTACTGAAGGAAAAAAAGAAATAGTACTTACTATCTAGTACAACAGCATATTTAGTCAACTATCTCCCTCCCTCCGTCTCTTTGACTGAGATCCTATCCTCTCCCTCTCTGTCCAATCCATTTACTGTGGTTACTGAGGTCTGTCAGCTGAGTCTTGAACAAGCAGATCAAGGTACTTTGTTCTGCCCTTCTCTGTGCTTTGGAACCATGCCCCAGATTCTCACTTGACTCAATCCCTAATTCTTTCATCAGAGAGACTCTTGATCACCCCTTCCCCACATTGCAGATTCACTGGGCCCTACTATTCTCTGTCTTCCTTAACCGCCTTTAGCTTTTGTTACAGTACACATCACCTGGTATTCTATGTTTATATGTTTTATTCACTGTCATTTTCCTCCAATGGGCATGTTAACTCCTTGAGATCAGATGTGGCATTTGGTTCACTGCTTGTGAAATGACTAAAACCAATATGATAAAGGATCCTCAGGTTCGCCTTTGCATTTCTACCCTATGCTCTCTTCATCTCTTTTCCTTCCTTTTCCCTCCCTCTCCCTCTTCCCCCATTTTTTTTTTCTAACTAGATTACACCAAAGATCCCAGGAAAGTTGCAGGACATGAAGAACCAGGGTAAATTTGGCTTACAGACACTAATACCTTCTGTAACCAGACCATAACTGACCTTCCCCCACTCTGCATTGATCTGGAGGTCACCTGGATGTCCCTTGATATGGGGCAGATCCTCAATGCCCTAACCCTCTCTCCAAGTCACCCTGAAATAATTTCCTTTTGATAGCTCTGTTTATTCTGCTCCTTAAACAGTGTCAGGCATATGATACTGGCTGGATAAATATTTGTTGAAGAAATATCTATTTATATCATTCCTTATGTGATCAAAATATTCATACCCATAGAAGTAGCCTTTTTATTGCATATGTCATTTGATTTCATTATGTTTTCTTCTATTAATTAATATATTTTCCACCTATAGATATATAATTTCTTCAGTGTGTGTATTTAGACATTTTTTGCTATTATGAATAATTCTACCATGAATTATATGTAGCTGAAATTTTGTTCTCACTTTTGGCTTCTCTTCTGAGGCCCAACCTGTCCTAGACCACACCACTGTGGGCACGTGTGTGTGTGCACGCACATGTGGGTTGTGTGTGTGCACGTGCATGTGTGTTGTATGTGTGTGCACATGCACACAAGCATCCATACTTCCAAAGGCAATTGACCTTAATAGGCATTGAACACAAAGCTGTACAAGTTACAAACTTACATTCAGCTATCACGCTTTTCTCTTTAGTATTTAAGAGTGTGAAAGGCATACTACTATCTATTTCAAACATGATTATTGGGAAGATGGCTTACTGAAGCCACCTTTCCACAGAGGCTCCCAACCAGAAGTAGAGTTAAAGGACAGAAATTTAGCAAGTAACCTGGTGGATTAGATCTGCACCAAGAGAGAAGGTTGAAGAACACACATCAACCCCACTGAGGTGAGCTGAAACCCCAAGGATACAAAGAAAAGGTAGAAAATCCATCACCAAGTGGACGGGAGTCCCCTCCCCCATGAGAATGGCTCAGAGTGCCCCACAAACAAATGAGCAGAGTTCAAAGGTCCTGCTACTACACTCCATGAGAAAGACCCTCTAAAAACTGGACCCACCTCCCCTACTAGGGAGCCACAGCATTCTCCTGATAGGCAAAAATCTATATAGAACTGTATATATTCTCTACCTGCAATTCTGAGCTCCCAGCACTCCCTTCCACACTCACTCTGAGGTCTGGAGGCCTGTCCCTCAGGAGTCCAGATTCTTGGGTGATTTCTCAAGGGGTATGGACAGGGCCTAGACTGCAGCTGGTCAGTGCTGATTCTGTGGCATGGGAGTGAGGAGAGGACGTGTGGCTGAGAGGGAACCGCACCAGAGGGGTGGTGTAACGAAGCGCAGAACAGCAGCCATTTTCTGGCAACAATAGGGCTCACTCCTGGATATTCCAAAGCCACATCCCCTGTCTCCCTGGACAACCAAAGGAGGCTGTGGTGGCAACCACCATGGAATAGATCTGGGACAGAAATGCAGGACCCATGAGTAAAGAGTTTGCCTGAGGCAGTACTGGCCTGGGTGGAGTGCGGGGACTAGAAATGCATGAGCAGAGCCGGGAAGTTCCCAGAGAGGGCTGACCCAGAGGACCGTTTTACTGAGCCTCAGATGCACCCAGCCCTCATGGGATCATCAGCCTATACACAAAGGAAGGCAGGAGGCTAGAACTGACAGGTAACCGAATACAAACCTGCAGGAGCAAAGACAGGGCCTGAGGTGCAGGCTCTGGGAACTCAAAACAGCTTCTCTTCTGCAGGGGAATTTAGCAGGGACAGAAACAAATTCCCAAAAAGTTATTCTGTTCTGTTCTGTCAGTAACATCAATCAGGGGCGGGGCTGGAACTGAGTGAACACCCACCAGCCTCCATCAAGTGCCCGAGGTTGTTAGGCCTCACCTCCCCCTGCTGGATAGATGCAGAGTGCAACAGTCTGTCTGAGCAGAAATAGATTTCCTTGTCATTCAGGCAGGTGCAACCCCCTGGAGTATCTGTTCACTACAGGCAACTGGGTCACAGCCCTGCGGGGCTATCAGTGACTGGGTGTGACAGAGGTGCAAGGTGGGGAAGGAGGCATCAACATTCCCAAATTAATCTACTTTCTGGGTGGGTCCTCCTGACTCCACAGAGCACCGGAGCAAGCCATATCTGAGTTGTCACCAGATCTCTGTGATCCAGTTGCCAGAGACCTTTGAAACTCTCCCACCTGAGACAGGTGCTGACTGAGACAATTGATTTGGACCTTTTAAACTGAACCATTCGCCCGAGGACTATTCAAATGGTGCCCTGGGTGTGTGGTTATAGGAATGTTTGATTTTCCTTTTCCAATTGTTGCCTATTGGGGGGTGTGTGTGACTTAATTGCTGGTATTTCAACTGAGACTTCAACTCAGAGTAACTGTTTCACTAGGGTTGGACAGAGACCAGCTGAAAATAAGACAGAACACCTTAGCCCCACCACACCAAACAGTTCCCCAGTTTCTCATGCCATAGCACTATAGTGGTCCTGGACAAAGCTCCAGGGGAAAAAACAAACAGTGTAAAATAATCACGGGGTGGAATCAGCGGAAAAACTCTGCTAACATAAATAACCAGAATAGATCAACTCTTGCACCAAGGAAAGATATGGCAGATGTAACTGAAGATCCCATTCATAAACAGTTGGCCGAGATGTTAGAAATTAAATTCAGAATTTGGATTGCAAACAAGATTAATAGAATGGAGGCAAGTTTGGAATTAGAAATTTGAGAAGAAATTCAAAAGTTGTCACAAGAATTTAACGAATTGAAAGACAAAACCACCAAAGATTTTGACACATTGAAGCAAGAATTTGCAGCCCTGAAAGATCTGAAAAATTCAGTAGAATCCCTCAGTAACAGAGTGGAGCAAGCAGAAGAAAAGATTTCTGACATTGAAGACAAGCCTTTGAATGCTCCCAAACTCTCAAAGAGGAAGAGAAATGGAGAGCAAAAATGGATCATTCTCTCAGAGAGCTCTGGGACAATTCAAAGAAGGCTAATATCCACCTCATTGGAATCCCTGAAAGTGATGAAGTGGCCTTGCAAGGTACAGAGGCCCTTCTCCATGAAATTATGAAAGAGAATTTTTCAGACATGCCAAGAGATTCTGAAATTCAGAAAGCAGACAGTTTCAGAACCCCAGCATGACTCAATCCAAATAAGACATCCCCCAGGTTATTGTAATTAACTTTACTAAAATTAGTATCAAGGAGACAATTCTGAAAGCAGCCAGAAGTAAGAAATGTCATTAAATGTCATTAAAATACTTTAATGACATTCATATGTTGAAGAAATTTGCCATAACCAAACCAGCTCTTCAGGATATTCTTAGACCTATCCTCCATAATGACCAGCCCAATCCTCCACCACAAAAGTAAACTCACTCAGAAACTTTTGATCAAACACCAACTTCCACAGTGGCAAAAGGATTAAAAATGTCCACTGGACTTTTGAAAAACTTGCTACCAAAATTTTACCAGACTTATCAAGATTCTCCATAAATGTGAATGGCTCCATAATAGTCGGAGATTTCAACACTCCTTTGACAGTGTTGGATAGATCCTCCAAAGAGAAGCTGAGCAAAGAAATTTTAGATTTAAACCTAACCATCCAACATTTGGATTTAGCAGACATCTACAGAACATTTCATCCCAAC